>BSCZ01000113.1:0-21644 GCA_027924225.1 Bjerkandera adusta
TCCCCAGGGTCACCGTACTTCGCTCTCGCTACTCCTTCGCTCACCCTCGCTACGCTCGGGTTCGCTCCACCACCTAACCTAACCATAGCGGAATCAATGGTTGCACATCGTGGCAACTGGCGTTGGCTAGGTTGGCGGCACAAAACAAAAGTTGAGGTTGATTGAAATTTTGTCATTGAGCAGACAGAGGCTCCCAAAAAATCGAAGGCGCTGATCAATTGTTTCTATATATTGAGTACACTCTTCCACTTCGTACCACCAACCTCTGCCAAGACACGCTCAACCTCAGTGTGCTCAAGGTTGAGCATGATTCGCTTCTCCTCTTCGGGCTTTCGTGACATGATTGCACCATCTTCGCATAGTACAGCTCGACACGCAAGTAGTGAGTCAAGTACCATACTAAGCTCGCTGTACATCAGTTGCCGGGCTGCCCCATCGTTGTCTGCGAGGACGTTGATATGTAGAAGATGCTGGTGTTGTATCTATTAATAACTGTAAGTATCACAGTTGATTGTACGCGGGGATGCACGCACGTCGCCCCACTTCACCTCCTCAACACCTTCGCGCTTGACGCATCGCAGAAGGGCTGCGAGCATGAGCCGTTCGTGGAAGTTGAGTTCGCTAAGGTATGCTGCGGTCGGGCTATTTTGCATGTCCTTGATGACTCGCTTGACATCGTCTGCCCGTGCAGCACGAGATTCGGGGCGAACAAGTTCCACTGTCCGTCTAGTATGTAGGTCATGTCAACGACAGTAGCCGGATACGAAGGTGTCATCTACCGGCAGATATCCAGCACCCGCCTGGCGTCGCCGCTGATTGACGACACCTTCATAGCTGCCAGCTTGATGCCATCCGGTGTGATGACGTTCGGGATACTCTCATGTAGGCCCTGCCTTGCCGCCATGAGCCTCGACTGCACGATCTTCTCCAGCTGCGGGGTCGTATATGGTTGGAAGTTGATTCGTACCATGCCTCGGTGAAAGTCAACTACGAGTGATGAAACATGGGATGTATTCGACGTACCAAGTCGACTTCGAACGCGCCCCGTCATGACCCGCTCCGGTAGATCCATGGTATTCGCAACCGCTAGTACGATGAGCTTCGAGCCAACAATCGTCGGCCAGTTAAAGAAGTTGTAGACGACGTCTTGCTTGGTCGTCATGAGCTGATCGAGTTCGTCCATGAGGACGATACATGCGTGTCCAGCAGGCCCCATCCTGTCGCCCTGAGCGAAGTGCCGCGTGAGTTTCTTCAATGATTCCTTCGAGCTCATCTTCAGGTGTCCTTCTTGTGAGGCATTGTGTCCGGAAACGGCTTCCCAGAGCAAGCCGTACGCGGCAGATGGCTCTGGTATGCGCAATCCGTTGATCTCGACGTACGTGAACGGATTGGTCTCCTACAAGGCGATGAGGGACGGCGAGGAAGGGATACTGTTTAACTTACGTTATGTTCCGCCATACGCTTGAGTTCGCGCGCGACAGCATGTACTGTCGCGGTCTTACCAGTGCCAGGTACACCGGAGATGTCTAGAGCAGTCAGCAGGGTATCTATCAAAAGAGTCGGACTACGCACAGATGCATCCCCCACTTCCTTCCTCCAACAACTCCTCGACGGCGCGAAGAATGCGCGCGTACTCCTCCTCGCGACACGGTAAAAGGTGGGCTTCTGGACGCGAAGCAACGTGCAGGACGTGCATGGCCTGCAGCCACGGATCGTCGGGCAGGTTCTCGACGTCCAAATCGAGGGTTGCGTTGGGCGGTGGTGGGCGAATGGCCATCGTTCGCTTGCGTGTAGCTCGAGCTCGCAATGCGGCCTTCGAGTGTGGCGTTGGCGCGGCAACCTTTGTTCCACCGGTACGCTTCGCTCGCGGCGTTACCCCACGCTTCCGACGGGAAGGCGTCCGTGGAAGGAAGGCTGCGTCCTTGGGAGACCAGACGCTAGCTTCATCATCATCATCCGATGCTGGATGCTTGTCCGTGACCGGCTGAAGGTACTCATCTTCATCTTCATCGGTCGACGAATTCTCGGTTTGGGTTGGCGGTGGGGGCTCAGGAGAGCGGATTAGGTTAGGCTTCGTGGGAGTTGTGAAATAAGCGAGCTCGTCGGAGTCGAGACGAGCAATGGGAGGCGTCTGGGGCGCAGCATCATTGCGCGGCCGTTTGCGTGTAGGTGTTGTGAATGATGAATGGTCGCCCTTCCGTTTACGCATCGTCGAAGGGCCTGGTTCGTCGTTATCCTCCTCTGCGACTGGACTGAGTTGTCCAAGGGGCTCGCCCCGACGAGCCAGGGCATCGAATGTACGCGCTTTCTTGGGTGTGAACGGAGTTTCGCCCGGAATGACGTCCCAATGTGAACTCGACTCCCAGAACTCGCGAACCCGAAGAGCCTCTTGACGGAACGCGTCCCAATGAAATTCGTAGTAAAACCCTCTGCGAGGGTGAGTCGCTAGTGCGCAGAAAAATGAGCCTCCTAGGATGTGTCAGCCGTTGCAAGATAAATAAAGCGTGAAGACATGTACCGTTGTTCTGGGATGAGACAGCGCAGCGGCCGAGTATAGCGTGAGCGGGGACAACGGTGTCGCCGGATAGCTGGTAGTAGACCTCATTCTACAAATATGTCAGCAGGAAACCAAGCGCGAACGAAGGGAACTCACTGGGAGAGCTGGATGGTCGGGGCGGTACTGAGCGAGGTCGGACGGGCGCGAGAACCAATGCAACCGTACGTTTGTGTACTTCTCGACCTCGCCTTCAAACACCTTCCAGATGGATACCACGACCGACACGCTCGGCTCGCGCGATGCCGTCTCCAGCAGGACCGTGTCTCCGATCCTGTAAGTTGTCCATTGGGCCAAGTTCCTCGCCCCGCCCGCTCCCCAGACCATCTCCTCCCGCGTGAATGAGTCGTAGAACCGCGTGTCCAGATCCTTGTCCTCGACCTTCCACAGGACCTTGAGAAACTGTGAGCCTGTGAGATCTTCGGCGGTGGTCGTGCGTTGAAAGATATGGGTGGTGGTGTAGACGGGACGGTCGTTGGACGCCATACTGTGTCCGGCGATGACTTGACTGCGAGTGGAGTGTCTTCGAGTACTGTCGTTTTCAGTCATCTTGCTCGTTGCGCGAGGGCACGGTGTAACAGCGGAGAGGTGGATGATGGCTGATACGCGTACGAGACGCGACGCGTTCAGTGAATGTCTTCGAAAGAGGAAGGCGCTCCGCGTACCTTGATCCTTTCCCGTCTATACTAACACAGCTCTCCGGTAGAGTCCATTTTCGACGCTGTGTTTAACAAATACATCGTGTGCTATGGCGATAGGAGGAGGCACCACGAGGAGGCAGATCCCACGAACGCCGTGATCTGTGTATAAGGAGCACGCGCTGCTCTCGGTGTCCTCGGTCGGAGATGGTCTTCGAATCGCGTCTATGGCCGAATCGAGTAAAGTGGATGAGTATGTCGCAGGAGAAGCAGCTCCGAAAGTTCAAGAGCCTCGCCGTATCTGGGTGACGCCATCACTGTCCACCCAGAACACTTGCCTTTTTGGTCTATTTCTCGCTGACTTGCGTCGATTCAGGACCAATATTCGTGTGTAGAGGGCAGCACCCCGCCCCAGCGACACAACCACTCCTTCATCCATTGTGTTCCTACGCTTCAGCATGATATTTCACACACAGTGTCCAAATGACGCCTTGAAGGACGGGCAGCGGGCGAGCACCCGCCGACGTTCGCCGTCCTGACGCGAAGATAGCAGACCGATATTTTATTGGGGTATTACACTATGCGGACAACATGCGGACCGAGTACACTACGCAAGTCTGTGATGCGTTCTCGAAAGTCGTGTGTGCGCAGAACTATAAACAGCAGAAGGAGAGCTGACAGTGACATTAGAAAGGAACACGCTAGGGTATACCGGAGGAGCCAAAGACCATCCGATGCGAAAGCAAGAAAAGAAACAACTACTCATAGCGTACACTAGATCAGCAGGGTGGAATCAAGAACACGACGAAAAACGAACGACTGCGAAAAGACGCGGCCTACGCCCTCATTCCAACGGAGACTCGAACTTGATCATTGCGACGGCGGGGCTCCCCTGGAGATCCAACGGAAGCTGGTGAGGCACGTCCCCGAGGCGGAGATACGCTCCCCGCGGGAGATGACGGTACATCGCCTCTGGATCCGGTCCCGGCCCATCCATACCCAACTGGATGTCCAGATCCTGGCGAAGCAGGCGCATGTCCACCGGTATGTCCATGTCCATGTCCCCACCGTACGCCGGGACTTCGAGGTGAGGCGGGGGCCCTGGGGGAGGATAGTATTGGGGACCCGTGTGCGGATGCGGGCTCTGCCGGTACACCTCGCTCATGTGCAGCAGGTAATCCTCCTCGGAGGTCCTCCGTTCGCGCTGAAGGGGATGCGGCGGCGGCGGCGGTTGCTGCATACGGCGAAGCTGATCCTCCTGCTGCCGACGAAGCTCCTGAGAGTACCTGTGCGCCTCCATGTTGCCCGAATGAGGCGGCTGAGGCGAGGGCGGTTGTGGAGAATGCGGGTGTCCCGCCTGCTGGGGACGGTGTGCGATCGTCGAGCGCGAGTTGCTGCGCGCCGGCGACGAGGCCAGACGATGTTGTGGGACGAGATGAACCGAAGCCTGCTGACGCGCCTGAAACTGGTATAAGCGGTCGAGCTGGTCCAGCATCGGCGTCATTGCAGAGTTCCATGACGGAGAGCCTCCGAGATTGCGGTCGAGACTCGCTGCCTGTGCGCCACCCAGAGCTATACGGGCGTACATCTCGCTGTTGTCCGCCAGTAGTGGGTCGACCATATCCATCGTCCCCGTCGTCGTCATCTGATCCAGCATAGGGCCGCTTCCTGGGATTGGAGATTCCCGCGGATGGGGGCGCGTGGAATGAAAACGGGGAGTCGTATCCAACAGGAGACGTCGGCTCGTCTCCTCCGCCGTCTCCAGATTCCCCGACATAGGACCCGTGACCACCTCGCCAAAGGGATCCGTACCCTGCTGCCTGTCCGTCAGCTCCCGCACCCCGTCGTCCATATCCAGTGGTGAATGAAAGGGATAGTTCGGATCGACCGGTGCCCACGGGTGGGAGTTGTAGTCCGGAAGCGAGAGTTCTTGCGGGAGCGCCATAGTAGTATGATGCAGGGGCTGTCCCGGGACGAGAGGCTGTTGAGGGTCGTCGGACGCGGTGGTCAAAGTAGGGTGTGGGTAATGGTAGTACGTGTGAGGACGTGAGTGGTGTGTGTGGAGGTGCTCCGAGCTGCTCGCGCTGCTGCGGGACGACGAGCGGGGGAGGTGGTGCGTGCGAGACAGAGAGGGCGGGAGCGAGGGATGCGGAGATGACGGAAGAGATTGGAGGGAGTGATCGATCGTCCCTTGCGCCTGCGGATGTAGCTGGACGGCTGCTACTAGTTCCTGGTCGACTGGAGCGGCTGGGTGCGTCTGCGATGTCGGGGAGACTGAAGCTGAATGGGGTGGAGGCGGGGGCGAGAAAGGACTGGCCGGCATGGTGGGCGTGTTGATAGTGAGCGGCGGTGGCAGATGCTGGGGGGACACGAAAGGACTGGCCGGGGTCACGAAAGGAATGGTTGTGTCCACGAAACGAACTGTCGTCTCCGCCCTCGTATCCGGTGCTGGTACCAGGGCGCATCGACATGGGAATCCCGCCGTCTTCCTGCTTGATGGACATCGCTGGGAGCGTGCCGTCGAGGGTACCCGAGGCCGACGAGTTCATGGAGGCGGCAGTGGTTCCGTGGGTGCGCTTACCACGCGGTGCGCCGCCCTTGCCCGCCGCCGTCATGTTGGCGTGCAGCGAGGTGAGCTCCGACATCATCTGCTCATTCTGTTCTGCCTTGTCGGCGTGGACGGTCTGTGCGTGCTGTCGGAGGTTGTCCAGTCGCGAGAACTGCTTGCCACAGTGGCAAGTAAACGGCCTCTCGCCGGTGTGCTTTCTGTGATAGAGTCAAGGTGAGCATTACCGGTGACGAGGATGACGACCAGCCCGCAGCGGAGGCTGCCCCTGATCGTCCGGAGGGGACAGGGGTAGGACGGAACGTACCTGATGTGCCTGGCGAGGTGCTCGCTCCTACTAAAGACCATACGACACTCTCCGTAGCCCCTGCATTGGAAAGTCTTGGCCGGGGCGGGGCGGTAGCGCTTCGGGTTGGTGGACTGGGGGGTGGAAGCCTGCGGGGAGGCGGGCTGGAAGATAGGCTGGGGAATATGGGAGACGGCGACGGCCATGTCTGGAGACTGGGAGAGACGACGACGGGCGGGCTGATGACGGTCGTGGTCAGCGTCGGTGGGGTGGTCGTCCATCGGCGGGTAAGATGGGCTCGTCCAACCTAAAAGGTGCCTGAGGACCCTCAATTAAGCAAATCAGGCACCCACCCGGGCGGACTTTCAATCTGCCCCGTCCGTTGTTTCGGGCCCCGCTTTCCGTCTCTCCCCAGGCACACTACGCGCCCGGTGCCGACGATCTCAGATCCCCGCTTTGCCCTGTCCATCCTCGAAAGCTCGCAAACACCTCCGCTCGCATTCTCGAGCCGGCCTTCTAGCCTCTGCTACACCCGCGATCCCACAGGGATGCTCCCCGCTCGTGGCCCAAGACGCCCCCCGACAATTTTTGCACAGCCTCGCGCCCCCGGCCAATCACATTTCCGCCGCACTATCTCGCCTTATTCCCATCGACAACATCCGGCCACAGTCCAGGCTGCTGCTGCACGCCAGTCTTCTCCAGAGCAAGGCCAGTCTTCCAACGCCCGCACCACGCAGCATCTGCCAGATACCATCCGTGGCATGCGTCTGTTTTTTCTTGCCATCTGTCCTCGCGTCCTTGATGCCCGCCGCCAAGGCCACCATTTCCCGCAGCCAATCATCTTTAGCCACAATCGCCCGCCGTTCACGCACCCAGCCAATCCCCGCGTCCCGCTCTACCCATCTGTGCGGACACAGGGCGCCCCGCGCCCACTTTCCCACCCGCGTCCTTGTCTCGTCTCGCCTTGTCGGGCGCAAACTCGTGTCCGCCGCTGCCCTTGTCCTCCAAGTGTACATCACCATTCGGACTGTCGACCCCGTCGGTTTCGTCTCCCGTCTCGTGCTGATTTCCAGGCCGGTTGGACAGATTCGCTCGCAAGGCGCCGACCCATCACCAGATGTCCCATCGGTGCGATGGCAAGTCCTCTCTAGTCCCAGTCGCCCACCCTCTCGCTTTGCACCTGCGACTGCTGCTGCCGCCTGGCCCCTGCACCTGGTGCTTCGCGATCTTCCACGCGGATCTCGCCCTTTGCGTTTGCTGCAATGCAGTATGACCCACCACGAACCAATCAGCGTGTGCGCGCGGCAGGTCTGGACCCCACGGCGGCGTTTCCCCCCGGCTCTCTTCGATGCAGCTGTCTGCGCGTCCATGCACACTTCCTTTGCCATCGGACAGCTCAGGCTAGACCCAGCAGCCCTTCGCGTGCCCATCGGAGGGTCCCGCAACGCATCGCGGGCTGGTCGAGGCTCCACAGCCCGAGGACGACAGCGCGAACGCCGCCCGATGGACGAGCACCCGGCGGGACGCGCTGTTTCGACAGAAACGGAGACAATTCAGGCACGCACACACAGGCGACAGACGTCGCCCCGCGCGGGGTGGACATACGGACATACGGCGTCCAGACATCCATCCGAGGCAAGGCACGCAAAGCGATGCTGCGCGGCGATCCGTTGCGGCCCCTTTTTCGCCTCGACCCCGTCGAATTCGGCAATGTTCGCGTCAGCCACGCTCTCGCCAGCCAAGGCGTGCGCGTTCTCGAGCGCACCCATCCTGGTCCGCACACGCTCGGACATCACACCCATGTCTCGCGACACCGTGATAGATTGCATGTCTTCTCGGCCTTAGCGGGCGGCGGCTCAACGATGGCGCGACGCGACGGCGCGCGGGAAACGAACGCAGACGTTCTTCCTAGGCTGACATGTCTTTCTGAAAGTCTAACCATACCGTGCGTGTCTTTCTTTGTCTTTGTCACCGAAGGTTGTCGTAAGCGTACTCCCACCAACAGCATCCTCGAACACGGTCTCGAATCCCCACACCAGCGATCCAGACCGCGCCAGCGGAGGCATGGAATCTGTCTCATGCGGTCCCAGATCCGCCGTCTCGTCCACTCATCGCATCGAGGGTCGCAGGGCGGCAGGGCGGGCGGAAGCAAGTCCCGCAGCGCCACGATGGCGCCGCCGTGCCTGGACCTCTGCTCTAAATCGCGTGAGAGCCACGTGGCTATCACCGAACTGGAGGATCGTCGTCCGGACGTTGAAACCTCTCGGTTTGCTGTGTACGCCCTGTAAGCCCTCCGTCTTGTCGAAATGTTCAAGCACACTACTCGCTACAGCGGCGTAGAGCTTCTTTGACAAATGAGACATCTCTAGGCTCAAGTTCCGGTATTGGGTCCGATCCCAGGCTGACCCTGCGTCTATCTTCTGGACATCTTCAAGTCCTTGCCCCTGGCAGTCTAGTTCTGCGTCCAAGCGAAGATGGCTTGTCTAAATGGCGCCTCTGCTGACGGTGCACATCTCCAAGAACGACGACTATCCGACAGCTATGAAGGCACGATCGCAAGCGCAACTCCGCTCAAGCTGTCATCTCTCATCTCTGGTCTCACTCATAGGCTGAGGTCGAACTCGCGGAACCCGCCGTTGTTTTCTGCCATCGAGGCCAAGCTTTTCTGACCGTTACGATTGCCATCGGCGGACGCGAGGCGGTGTGTGACTGAAATATTTAGTCTCTCGCAATAAGCTTATTATAAATGCAGGTCTGTCGTGCCGTACCTCCACGTAACGCCTCTGTGCGCCCTACTGCTCTAGCCTCTACCGGTTCTGGGCCGGCAGTCACCGTGTTCGTCAAGGCATGCTTCAGATCAATCGTCGAAAATTTCTCAACCCCATAGTCAATGTGTCGCAACATCCGCTCTGTTCGAATCACCAATATTGTCGCTCTTTCACCACCTTTCTCGCGCCCTCTCCTCTCATCGTAGAACCATCCCCCAGCCGCACGTGGTAATTCCTTCCAAATAAGGGAATTCGTGCGACCAGACAACCGGCGCAAACCTTATCCTGTTGGGGACGTGGTCGCCCCTGAGATTTGCTGAGCGTCGTTCCTGATCGTCCTGTCCGCGCGCATTCAAAGAGAACGACTCCCGCCAGGAGACACGGTAATGGAAGCATCTACAGGACGCCACAAAGCCTCTGCCGACCGCTTTGGGCCTGTCCTCCTCGACGTCCTCGTCGCCGTTGTCCCCGCGTTCTCCGGGACGTCTTCTCGCGCGTTCAGACACTGAAACGACATGGCGAAATGGCTCGCCTCATCGTTGACTCGCGGCGTGCGTCACAGGGTTATCCAGCGGACCGCGGATGGTGCGATGGCGTGTGGGGCGCGCGAGCAGGTCGGAGTTGTCCCGGAAATTGTGATTTGGTGTACGCGGATGACAACCGCTTGCGCTGGGGGTGCACTAGGGCGTACCCAGTCTCCGTCTTCGCCGAGAGATAGGGTACGTCGAATGATATATTGCGCTCCACCCACGCCGCGCGCGGGGAGGGTCTTCCGCCCGCGTTGCGAGGCATCCCGAAATCCGCTGCCGTGATTCGCTGGCAGGTCCGACGGCTCGCGCATCCCTCTAACAAATGGTCGAAAATACCCTGTGATCGTTGCGGGCTGCCTCGCGGGTTCATCGTCGGCGTGCACGTAAAGAAGTCGCGCTGTAATTGCGCTAGAAGCGGACGTCCACAGTGGTGAACGACACGCGTTTCGGAAACCACAAAGAGTGGAGTGGTGGAGAACGCTTTCTCCCTTCGCATGGCACGCGGGACGGAGGACGCGCTGCAGGGAAAATGTGAAATCCCTGGCCCACACGGCGGCGGACGCTGCAATATCAGGCGAGCATGTCGCCACTTCGCCCGCCGGACCACGATTGGTTATTGGGCGAGCATTCGAAATGAAGGCGGTGCGTTATCGTCTCCGGCCCGGCGTCGACGCACAGGCAAAAAACAAATGCGAGACGGGCCGGTATGTTGTGCGATGCCGGACGGCTGGCGGCGTCGCGCTGGGCGGAGTGAAAATTGTACACTCCCAGCGAGGTTTCCCCGACGGCGCATCACTGCGCCGCCGCCGCGTGCACGCCCCAGACGCGTCTCGTCTCGTCGCGTGCGGTCTATACCGGTGTCGAAGCCAGTCGAAGCCAGCCTTCTTGACGAGGACACCGCGGGGCACAGCGTCCGCGGCCTAGTTCGAATGCATATGAGCTTGTGCGCCTTCTAGCTTCCCTCATCGAGTACCCGCGGCCTTGAGGATACGGAGAAGCTCGCGTATGTCGAAGACGGCGCGGCCGCCTCGAGGCTCACAGCACGCTTCAGCGTCCGTCACGTATCCATTCGTCAGGGTCAAATCGTGAGGCACATGGTTCAATGAATAGATTTCGAGAAGCAGAAGCACATCTCGAAGTCGGGCGACCCACACCGCCGGCGAGCCCGAATGCCTCGTGTTGTCCCATCTTGCCCTCCTGGGACGCGGAGTCGCACTTTGCGAGGCTGAGGGCCAAAACGTGCGGCATACTTCACGCACTCGCACTGCGGAGGTCCCAGCCGCGCTCGATGGGGATCCCAGCACGCCTCCGCCACCCGCGCTCAGCGGAGCAACGCGATGTCGGCCTGTTCTGTCAAAGTACAATCGCGAAGGCATCAACCGCGCGCTCGCGAGGCCAGCTGACCCAAGGCCGCAACGGAGGAGTCGAAAAGGCGATAGATGGAGTGGTGGCTGTGGGAACTTGCTATCGTTCTGACGGCGACTAGAAATACGAAAAAGGGGCCGAGCCTGTGAACTTATCAGACTCGTGATCCGGAGGAGCTATTCAGTTGGCCATCGGGAGCCGAACTACACGGCGAGCCAGGATCTGCGCCGCCCGGATGGGCTGTGCCTGGGAATCCGAGAGATCCAGATGACGCCCCAGAGATTACGAGGAAACAGTCGAAACAAGAGTCTATGTCGTGCACTGTATCCAAAACGCGACGCGCCATTGAGTAATAATTGACGGGGCGGTGCTGATGGTGCATACCCCGCTCTGGCGCCGCAGACAACCGTTGTCGAGATCTGAAAGAGACCCTGTCAGGATACGACTGTCCATGATAGAAAATGGACAAAGACGTACACATCAAGGGATGGAAGTCTAAACTTGCAATGTCGTGCCTGACGAACTTTGCCATGCAGGCGTGCCGCCGGGAAGAGATAGACCTTTGTGGAGTAGTGGCTCTTGCATGCGAGGGAGAAGGACGAGCTGATTCCTGTTGTTGGTGGTCATGAGACGGGAGAACGCGCTACTGAGCTAAGATATGACACGGACCTTGAGACACGTCCAGAGATCAGGCTCGATGGTGTCACATCTCTGCCCTATTCGTCACTCTGATTTCGCCCAGCGACCAAATGGACATCGCTATCACGCCTGTTGATGTTTGAAGTATGTTACACTCTGATGCGCGACGTCGAGGGCCCTCGGTCGTACAACTGAGACGTAAGGCGATGAGATGGCGGGCAGGCAAGCCCAATCATATAAACGACTGATACTGACAAGATGACGTCGAGCCAGCTGCTGTCAGAGACGCATATCAGAATTTCCAGCGCCACACTAACAGGGTAAACACAATGGACTGACGTACCAATTGTAATTTCTGGCTGTCCGTTGTCACTGAAACCGCTCGTCCGAACGAGTCCATGACGTTTTTGACAGGACCGCTTTCCGGCTTTGAGCAGAACCTCGGATGTACGTAATACACGCGTCGTGAGCTCTGTCGAGCGGGACAACTTGGCGCGAACGAATTTGGCGACATGTGAGTGTAGCCCACTGACCAGGTGGAAACTTATCGTGTTCTGCTTAGACTAGCGCGTACGGAATGTGCTGCTGATGCCGCCAAAGCCAAGGGATACACGCCAAAGTCAACGGACTGTGTCCTGGTGTATGCATTGTTGCCTCAGTTGTGCAGAGTACGCGCCTGAACGACATGGTGAGGGATTGAGAGAAAGTTCGGACGCTCAATCCTCATCGAACATCATTTTCCCACGTGGCTCACTCAGCGCCGCTCCCAACATCTCTTTCTCCAGTTCACCATCTTGGTAAGCATTTCCGACTCCTTTTCTCAAACAAACGTGTCGGGTTGTCCCAAATCTTTTTTGTCTCACATTCCGCAGCAGGACCGGCTAGCTGTGCCGCAGCGAGGAAGCATGGAAATCGTTCCACGAAGATTGGAATGCCAAACTTGGTTTGTTGCTCTCTGTCGAGATGCACGAGAAGAGACACCCACTCGGTGACTCGGAATGACGGCATCTCGCGAAACGTCCGTACCCCTCGGTGACTGTCGGACCTGATTGTCGCATTGCCTCTTCTGCAAGGCACACGTGCTGCCCGTGAACAGTCGGTGGAATGGTGAGTAGGGTTCCTATATTTAGCTATTGAAGCAACTGACCATGAATTTCAGTGGTGGAGGACGTGCTTTGGAGCGTACGTGATCATATATAGTCCTCTCGGTGCGATTGAATTCTACGACAGCCTGAGGCGTCTATGAAACAGGTGAACACTTTATGATTGTGTCATTCTCGTGCTACTCAGCTACGACTTGTTGCGATGTTCCCGAGTGCCGCCACCAGATACTCGATGTATATATTGCTGGAGGCCTGACTTCAGCGTTTATCCGATGATAATCGCGAGTTATCAAGGCATGCAATTTTCTCCGACGAACGTCGCTGCGCAACGCTGATGGAAGACAGCGAAGATTGGAAGCACGAGCGCCCTTCATGCTGAAAACGGATAATCCAACACTAGATCCGAACACCCAAAGCAATGATTCGAATGTCTCCGCCTTGAGAGCGTCCTTGGGTCCTCATCCCTCCTACAGGCGATGGACGAGGGCATGTTGGAAGGTTGCTGTCCCGGAATTTCTCACCATACAATGCATCGATGCGAGGCAGTCAGCTACGATATGGGCGAGGGTACGCAGCCCGAAAACAATGGGCCAGTAGGAAGGAGGAGGGCGCCTTCCGAAGCGGGTTCAGTTGGATTTATGACCCAAGATATTCAGAAATTTGAGGGTATGCGTTAGTACTATTTCATCGTGCTGCAAGGGACGGGGAGACCATCGGTACCTCGACAAGACGCGAGCGTGACAGATACGTGACGAGACGTGACGTAACGCGCATGTGATCGCGTCGTTTCTAATCACGGAACTTGGATTTGCGACTCTGCTTTTCGCCATCACGCAGATCGGTGCAACACACCCGGTAAACCCATTGAAACACATTGTATAGGTACCCATATCCTTCCGCATCATTGCAAGATATAATGCGATACTGAAACATCGTCGTATCAGCTACAAGTCCGATGTCCTTTGCAAAGGGCTTTGAGAGGGCAATGGCGGGTAACCGTCCCTGCTCCAGCATCCACACAGACATACAAGGTTGGGAGAGAGCTTGGATTGAAGACCTTGACATGCAGATGCACGCCTATGCTACATCTGCTCACATCCACTCCTTGACGAGCGTTCCCGGACACAGCGTCGCTGATCTCGCGCAGCTCAACAATGACTCGTCCATTCTCAACATCGAAAACCAAGCTCGCTTTACATGCCGGCTGCAGGAGCGCGTGGCGCGAGTTGTGTGTCGGTCCATCGCGGAGGAGAGCTTCGAGGCTAAATGGTGCAGCGCAAAGCCGGAGCGACGTGAAGAGTGTATCTACAAAGCACTGTTTAACACATTCAAGGACACGGACATGGAGCTGCGCCGATCATATTGCCCCGAGACGACACTCAAGTTTATGTCCGCGGAGAATGGCGAGGCGTACCTGCGATTGTTGAGGGTTCTTATGCCCGCTGCGGCGGGCATTACGGACCCGATCCGTGTCCCGAACACCATCTTGGATAGGCTTGCCTCACCAACGCCGGAGGAGGCGAAGCTCCCAGGTATAAAGACGTACTATCGCGACTTCCACATCAGCCGCTCGCTTGTCATCACGACAGTCGTGTATGATGTTTACCTCGCATTCGTAAGTCCGGGTCGCTCTACCTTAGCTATCCTCCTTGAGGTTATTCTTGTTTTTCAGTACGGTCTACAGCAAGAACACCCGACCGCCAGACCGTCGCGTAACAAGCACAAGACCGAGAAGACGGATTCGCAGTACCAACGAGACCACATGAAGCGTGCCACAGACTACTACAAGCAGATGCGCCGCACACAGCCCAACGTCTGCTGGAACTGCTCCCAGCCCGCTGAGAAGCTCTTGGCATGCAGCAAGTGCCGTCCAATTGGGCGCAAAATTGCGTACTGTTCGCGGTGGGTATCGTTATTTCCCCCACTCTAGGATACGACTGACATCGGTCAGAGAGTGTCAGATAGACGACTGGAGAAACGGAATACCACAGGCACACAAGCTCATCTGCGGCAAAGCGATGACTGAAGATGAGCTCGCGAAGCTAGCCCCGCCGATCCCGCCCATCGACGCGGATCACGAGAGCTGGCTTCCCCAGCCTGACCGCTCGGTCAAGCCTTCTCCTGCGCTGCTGCACCAACTCGCAGAACTAAGGGAGACGAAGGTATTCGACTACAACGTGTGTACCTCTGTTAGAGTAAGGTGATTTGTGCTTACTCGTTGGCCCAGGTCATCGATCCTACAGTGAGCTACAACGTCGGCATCCGCTTCAGTTTCGATGCGGCGGAAAAACTTCTGTTCGTGGTCCATCGTAACCGAGGTACGCAAAAAGGTCATACCCATTGTCGGTTCAGTGCTGACTTCGCCTACGCAGCCATCCGCACCGGCAACCTTGACTCCATACGGGCGATGTACACCATCTGCACGCAATTCTCGCATGTGTTCAAGCTCACGCCTGAAGGGTTCCAGAAGCAGCTGGAACTCGAGTACGGGGTGTCGATCCCCGCAGAGCCGATCCATCTATTCTCTATCTGGCCGCCGCCGAACGCACAAGAGGCACAAGAGGCGAACAAGAGCATCGACATGCAGAAGTTATTTTTGAAACAACTTCCTGAGGAACCTGCCACACAACCAGGCCAACTCGATGTCGACTGAAGCTCGTAAGGGCGTTTCAAATTCCTGATTTCCCTAATTTCGTATCATGCTGTCTTGCTTTGTATTCATGCTTTGATGTATTTCATATGACTTTATCATCATTGGCCCAGCATCCGACCAACGTTGTCACCTACACTCGCGGTGTATACTCTGGACGATCATAGTGAAGGGCCTCAACGCTTTGAGCATCCGCTTCTCGCAATTTTCCACATCGCGAATTGACTAGGCAACGCCAGACTCTTACCCATTTGTCTGTAGAGCGAGAGCAGTTAAGCCGGAGTAGCAGCACAAGGCATGTTAATTAACTCAAAAGTGGGCATATATTCAAGAATGTTACTGTACAAGCATTCAGTCACTGAAGTGCACGTTCGACCCATCCCCAGGACTTCCAACTTCATGCCTGAATCTGCGAAGCTCGAACTCAACGCCCCCAATGTACGCCCGCAACGTCGCGCTGAACCTACTAAGCCACGAATATCAGATTACGAGGAAGCCTGTGACCAATTGGCGAGAATCCTACACTTTCCGGTGGGATCGTGTAAAGCGAAAATATTCGTACGCGTCGCTTAACCCCGTCGGGCATCGTTGTTTTCTTCGCGGGCGTGGGTCGCTGAGAATCCAACGGAGGTGCCATGGCCTAAAGTCGTCCTCCACGAACTCGAACACGATACGCTCGCGTCCTTGGAAGAAGACGCAAGACGTGTTCGACATCGACGTCGCCATTTGCTCCCAGTGTCGCGGCCGCAGCACGAGTTGTTGAGCGGGTGAAGGCCATAACAAGCGATAGAGTTGATTCCGAGATGTACACGCTGGAAACCCACGTTAGCTTCGAAAAGGTAAAGGTAGGGGGTTTGAATTAACCTACATCAGAGGCGGTACCGCCGCACATCATCCCGCTGGTTATTCCCATTTGCCTAGTTTTACCAAGACAGACCACAGTCGCGCAATTTGACCTGTTCATTGTACGCGGCAGCCTATCCCGCACCACTTATACAGTCTTTCAGTCGCGTCGAGCAAGCCCCTCGCTCTGGTGTACACCGGTGGACAATCCCTCTGGTAGGAGACTAGTATCCTGGTTGTCTGCCGTGACAACGCGCCTCCCACCTCCCGCGTTTGTCCGATGCTGCCGTCCCAACGAATGGTCGTGGCGGGCAGAAAGATGGCCGGAGTGAAAGACAGAGTTCGCCCGCTTGAGGGTGGGCGTCGGTCGAGAACCTGAATGCAGGTCGGGTCCTTCGCGAGCAGCACGGAGGCCCACCAGCCCAGGTATCCATCATATGCACACCCTATAAGAAACATGAGCGGAGAGCGACAGAGGTTATGGAGTACACATCTAGGCCTACACGGACCATTTACCATCCCCTCCATCCCCTCCCTCGACAAAACACGTCGCCCCGCGACATTATGTTCGGGACTCGGAGAGGGTGTCGCGTAGAAGGTTCCTTTTTTGAGGTGCGGATGCGGGCAAGCAGAGGACATCGACGTTAGTAAAATTGGGGGTGCAGCATTTCAGATGGCACGTCGCTCGAACTTGAGGGTGTACGTTGATGGATGTCCTCCGGAGGGTCGACGAGGAGTTGTCCTGCACGGACGCTAAGTCGTGATTTGACCCGTTCGTCGTAGCCTAGTAGTCTGCAACTTCTGCATATTCGGGGCTGACAGTGGTCGCGTCCAATAAGCCCACGTACCAAACCCTCAGACTCCATCAATTTTTGTCCTCACGCCTCCGAAAGCGTATGCTCCGCATGACGAAAGCAACCTGAGTGGTCCGCGCGTCGAGGGCTCATAATCGACCAAGTGACGTTGAAACGTGGAGTACTCGTGTTCTGACCGACTAAGCTTGCACTTATTTGAGGGCTGGCGACAGACGGCTCGAGGGCGGCGGACATACAATCCCTCTTCTGAATTTCATCGACCCGACCTCCCTCCCGCTGTCCATCGTGCAACGCGCCTCCCACCTCCAGTTTCACCCGCGTTTGTCCGGGGCTGCTGTCTCTGTTGTAGGAGCAGCACTTCGTGGGGGACAATAAAGACACGTGTCTTTTCGCGCGTGATGTTCGCGGCCAAGCGTGACGAGTAACTTCTCCCATTGGTATGAGCTCGAGAGCGAGCATTGATGATGAATGCAGGTGGGTTGTAAAGTACGTGTGGGGGAGTTGAAATGACGAGCCCGTCGCTGCTTGAAGAAATTCGAGGTGGGAGTCCGTCGAGAGGAACAGTGTTCGGTGCTGCAGGTCCTCGTCCTCGTCTTCGATCGACCGCGAGATCGCCGTCTTGCAATACGGTACATCTCCAGTAGAGACACGGACTCTGTTCCTTACAAGTAGCGCAGAAACGCAACGACGCCCGAGCCTGCCACATGCCCATCCCCTGTAGGAAACATAAGCAGTGCACGACAGAGGACATGGAGGACGCACGTACACACGTCAGCCTAACTCTCACATCGAGCGTTTCTCCATCCCCTTCCCCTCACTCGACGAGACACCTCGACATTTTGCTCGAGACTCAGACAAGGTATACCAGACGTCGTTCGGAAGAGTCGCGCAACCCTTTGAGGTCTGAAGGAGGCCCTCTGGCAGCGGAGGATGGAGGGTCTACGGGGTTTCGGTATCGCGGTTCCTCGTGCCAGCGCGAGGTCGTGATATTCTGATATGGTGCATATCCGATGAAAGCGCGAAGTTGGTAGGAGGAGGTCCTTCACGAGCAGTACGGGAGCACCTCAACATGCTCCTTCCCACATACCCGTCGTATGAAGACCCTGTAGGACGAGAGAAATATGAGCGAAGCAGGACCGAGGATACAAAAATACACGTACGCAAGCAAGCCCGCATCCCTCACTCACTATTTCCTCCAATCCCTCCCCTCCTTCAACGAGACACTCCACTCCACTCCATTGTATTCAGTACTCGGGGAGAGTGCGTCGCAGCCGTAGCTGGCAAGTCGCGTAAAGGGTCACTTTTGTAGGACTGGAGGGAGGACTCTGGGCGCGCGCGGTCGGAAGGGTGCGGAAGGGGGGAGTGAAGAGGTATAGCACGTCGCTTGGACGTCATGCTGCGTGTTGGCGGATGTCTTCTCTATAGGGCGTGTAGAGTCGACGAGGAGTGGTCTTGCGCGGACGTCATGTGGGCGGCGTGCGCCCGAATTGAAGTTTGATCAAAGCAAGTAGAGCCTGTGTCCTCATCTGAGGCAGACAGCTTCCTTTTGAGCGAGAGCGGGCGTGAGTCGAGGCCGTAGGCGGGCAGAGAACAAACGTAGGGTGCCGGAACGGCGGGCGTGTGATGCATATCGAGGGCTTGGGTGAAGAGGCACACCTTCACGCCTCGTAGGTTTCAAGGGCCTATATGATTTTGGAAGGTCGCCGTCCCCAAATATCTCTCCATACAATGCATCGATACGCAGGCGCTCAGTTATGTTATAGGCGAAGGTACGCAGCTCAAAAAAAATGGGCCAGTAGGGAGGCGGACGGCGTCTTCTCAAGTGGGTTCAGTAGCATTTATAACCTAAGATATTCAGAAATTTAAGGGGACGCGTTAGTATTGTCCCATGGTGTTGCAAGGACGGGGTAATCATCGGTACCTCGACACGGCGCGAGCGTGACAGATACGTGACGTAACGTGCATGTGATCGCGTTGCTCCCAATTGCGGAACCTTGGTTTTGCAGCTCTGCTTTCCACCACCACGCAGATCGGTGCAACACACTTGATATACTCATTGAAACCCATTGTTCAGGTACCCATATCCTCCCACATCATTGCAGAATATGATGTGATACTGAGACATCGTAGTGATCAGCTACAAGTCCGATGTCCTCTGAGAAGGGCTTCGGGAGGATGTTGACGGGCAACCGTCCCAGCATCCACACAGACATAAAAGGTTGGGAGAGAACTTGGATCGAAGACCTCGACATCCAGATGCACGCCTATACCACATCTGTTCGCCTCCACTCCCCGACGAGCGTGCCCGGACACAACGTCGCTGCTATCGGGTGGCTCAACAACGATTCGTCCATTCTCTCCCTCGAAAGTCTGGCGCGCTTCACATGCCAGCTGCAGGAGCGCATGGCGCGAGTCGTGTGCCGCTCTATAGCGGAGAAGAGCTTCGAGGCCGAATGGCGCGGTGCAAAACCGGAGCGACGTGAAGAGTGTATCTACCAAGCGCTGTTCAACACGTTCAAGGACCCGGACATGGAGCTGCGCCGAGCGCTTTGCCCGGAGACGACGCTCAAGTTTATGGCCGCGGAAGGCGGCGAGGCGTACCTGCGATTGTTGAGGGTGCTTATACCTGCGGTGGCGGGCATTACGGACCCGATCCGCGTTCCCAACACCATCCTTGACAGGTTTTCGTCGCTGACACCGGAGGACGCGAAGCTTCCAGGTTTCAAGACGTGCTATCGTAGTTTCCACATTAGCCGCTCGTACGTTATTACGACAGTCGCTTATGACGTTTTCCTTGCATTCGTGAGTCCAATCACTCACCCTTTTTATCCTCCTGAACTTTTGTCTCCCCTTTCAGTACGGCCTACTGAAAGAGCACCTGATCGCTAGACCGCCGCGTCGCAAGCACAAGACCGAGAAGACAGACTCGCAGTCCCAACGAGACTACATGAAGCGTGCCACAGACAACTACAAGCAGATGCGCCGCGCACAGCACAAGATCTGCTGGTACTGCTCCCTGTCTGCCGAGAAGCTCTCCGCATGCAGCAAGTGCCTTCCAATCGGGCGCCAAGTCGCGTACTGCTCACGGTGCGTGCATTCGTTTCTCCCACTCTCCAGGATGCGACTCACGTTGGCCAGAGCGTGTCAGATAGAGGACTGGAAAAACGGAATACCACATGCGCACAAGCTCATTTGCGGCAAAGCGATGACTGAAGACGAGCTCGCAATGCTGGCCCCGCCGACACCGCGCAACGACGCGGAGGGCGAGAACTGGCTTCCTCAGCCGGACCGCGCGTTCAAGCCCTCGCCTGAGCTGCTGCACCAACTCGCTGAGTTGAGGGAGTCAAAGGTGCACGACTACTTCGTGCGTACCTTTGTTCTTCGTCAAAGTTGGATGGTTTGTGCTCACTCGCCGGCCCAGATCATCGATCCTACAGTCAACTACAGGGTGGGTATCCGTTTCAGCTTCGACCAGATGGAAAAGCTTATGTTCATAGTCTATCGTAACCGAGGTGTGCGAAGACCCTCCACATTGCGAGTATAGTGCTGACTTGGCTTGTGCAGCCATCCGCACCGGCAACCTCGAATCCGTGCGGGCGATGTACACCCTCTGTGTACCGTTCTCGCATGTGTTCAAGCTCACACCTGCAAGTTTCCGGAGGCAGCTCGAGCTCGAGTACGGGGTGACGATCCCCGTTGAGCCGATCTACCTGCCCTCCATCCGGCCGCTGCCGGACGTACCAGAGGCACAAGGCGCGAAAAAGAGCCTCGAAATGCAGGAATTATCCCTGGAACAACTTCCTGACGAACCTGCTACGCAAACAGAGCAACTAGTAATACTCGATGTCGATTGAAGCTCGCGAGAATGCGTCATCCCAAATTTTGTATCATGTTACTTTGCTTTGTATCCACGCTCTCATGTATCTCATACGGATCTACCATTCATCCATCAGCTTACTGTTCGAACGCACACTGTTATCCACGCTCGCGGTGTCTGTTAGGACGACCGCAGTGACGCGCCCCGACGCTTTGACCACACGCTTTATGCGATTTCTGCGACGTCGCAAATTGACTGTGCAAGGCGCGTACTGTACAATTTCGACCTATCCGGCGGGGGGTCTGACTGCTGACATTTATCTTCGAAGCGGTAGCGCGGCGGCGGGTGGGCTGACTGCTGACAAACCGGCGGGTTAGGCAAGCGGCAGCCCTACGGTGCGCCGCAGGCGCGAAAATTTGACCACACCAGTACCTACCATGGGTCTGATCTGGCGGCCGGCGTCGGTCTGACTGCTGACCGTCCGACCCAAATCCGGCGGCAGCAGCAGTGCTAACTGCTGACCCGCCAGATAAGTCGAAATTGTACAGTATATAGTCGACTGCATCTCAACGCAGTCAATCCTTCTGTCTTGTCCGACGACGAAAGGACGACCAGACGGCACACCATGTCAAGGACCCTCGCATAGAACCCAGTCTCTGGACATCATCTGGATATTCGTCCATGGCGGTAGGGACCACAGAGGCCGAATATGAAGAATATCGTAACTTGTGGACCGCGATCCTTACGCTGTTGTGATACACTTGAGAAACAGCCACATCGAGATGACCAAGCCGTAGCCACCCTTTCGAGTTGCTCGACGGACCGACCCCATGCGACAAATGTGACCCATGCGGTAGCACAAAGACATACTAGTGAACTTGAAGGCTGGTTGGCCTATATTCGGTGACGTTACTGTACAGGCATCGAGTCGCTGCTTGTGCATCGAAAGTGCCAAAAGTGCCAAGTTCGCAACGCCGCGCCGCGCCTAGCCCTACTCGACCTGCTACGAGAAATTCTTGGACAACTGGCCAAGCGTCCCGGACGCTCTGGCGGGGGGGGGGGGGGGGGGG
>BSCZ01000113.1:21756-80698 GCA_027924225.1 Bjerkandera adusta
CAAAAATGCGCGTCGCTCAGAAATTGAACAGCAAGCGATGGTGGCCTATACTCGTCCTCCGTGAATATTATACGCTCGCGCTCATTGAAAAAAAAGGCACAATACGTGTTCTGCGTCAGTGTTGGCATTCGTTCGTAGTGATGCGGTTACAGCATGGGTTATCGAGCAGGTGGAGAACACTGTCGAGTTTTGAAATAGGCGATAGAGCTGATTCCGAGGCGTATCACGAGAGCCGGAAACCGACGTTTCGAAAGAAGGGTCCAGGAAAACGTTGTTACACGCTGTTTACTACCGTTGAACGTTGAGCCCCGGGGGTCTATTGCGACAGGACATAGCGTTGTCCGCGAGAGCTCGTACCGCCATCTGTCCCACACTCGTTGACCAGTCGAAGCGCGCCCGGGTTGTGTCGCACCTGCCAAATCGTCATATTCCCAAACCATAATTCAAGGAAGAAACCACGTACCATGTTGACAACATCCCGCCACATGTAGACGATTGTCGTTCTCCTCGTCCAGGGGGACGCACGGTCAAAACGGCCGAGGAACAGATGCTCCATGCAAGGACAGTTTGCGCGCGTCGATGGCCCGTGACCGACCTAGTGGCGTTGGAACGTGGAGTACGTGTGTCCTGACCCACTAAGCTATAGACGGCTCGAGGGCGACGGACATACAAACCCTCTCCTGATCGACCCTCCCTTCCTCCCGCTGTCCATCGCGCAACGCGCCTCCCACACGTCCTGCGCTTGTCTGATGCTACCGCCCTACGCATTCTGGGCAGTGCTTCATGGATGACAGGGAAGACGCGACGTGTCTTCGCGGGTGATGTTCGCGGCTAGGCGGAACGAGGACTCGGCGAGCGTGGAGGATAGCGTCTTCCATTGGTGTGAGCGGGCGTGGATGTGTGAATGCAGGTGAGTTGTAAAGTATGTGTGGGGGCGTTTATCTCCGGTAGAGACACAGACTCTGTTCCTTCACAAGTAGCACAGACACGCACGGACTCCCGAGCCTGTCCATACCCTGTAGGAAACATAAGCAGAGTACGACAGACGACATTAGAACTCTCATTCCTCCGTCCCCTTCCCCCCTCCCCCTCGCTCGCCTAGCGACATTTCGCTCGACACTCGGACAGAGATATCTCAGCCGTCGTTCGGAAGAGTCGCGTAATTTGTGGTCTGGAGGAGGACCTCGGGCAGTAGAGGACGGAGGGTAGCAGAGGACGGAGGGTCTGCGGTGGTTTCGGTATCGCGGTTCCTCGATCCACGGCGAGGTCGTAATCTTCCAATCTCGATGAAATTGGCTGGAAGGGGTCTTTCACGAGCAGCACGGGGGCATCCCAGCCTGCTTCTTGCTACATACCCCTCGTATGAAGACCCTGTAGGACGAGAGAAGTATGAGTGAAGCAGGACCAAGGATACAAAAATACGCGTACACGAGCAAGCCCGCGACTCTCACACACCATTCCTCCATCGCCTCCCCTCCTTCAACGAGACACTCCACTCCACTGCACTCCATTGTGTTCGGGACGCGGAGAGAGGGTGTCGCAGGCGTTGCTTGCAAGATGCGGAAAGGGTTCCTTTTTGAGGTCTGGTGGAAGGACTCTGGGCGCGCGCGGTCGGAAGGGTGCGGAAGGGGAAAGTAAAGAGGTAAAGCATGTTGCTTGGACGTATAGCTACGTGTTGGTGGATGGCTTCTTCGGAGGGCGTGTAGAGTCGACGAGGAGTGGTGTTGCGCGGACGTCAAGTGGACGGCGTACGCCCGAATTGAAGTTCGACCAAGGCAAGTACGGCCTGTGTCCTCATGTGAGGCAGGCAGCATCCTTTTCATTGGGAGTGGACGCAGGTGGGCCGCAGAACAAACGTAGGGTGCGGGAACGGCGGGCATGTGGTGCATATCGAGGGCTTCAGTGAAGAGGTACACTTTCACGACTCGTAGCTTGGACGCCAGATCGCACTATATATTTTGCAGCACGGTGTATGTAAACGGCGTTGGGGCTGTGGATGTCTTCTCCGAAGAAAGCGCGCAGTCGGCGGGCAAGGGGTCTACACAGCAGCGACTCTGCAACGTCAAACGAGGAATAGGCGTGCTAGATCGGAGAATATGGGTGTACTAGAACATACGTGGAGCGCGCTGAACCCTCAGGCATACGCAACAGACGAGTGTATGCTACAGCTGGCGGACGATGACAAGACCGAGTATGCAGTCCAAGTAGCGCGGGATGCGTCAGCGCAGGGCGTCAGGACGGTATATGCCGCATAGGATGAGTACGAGTTGTGGCAATGCTGGACGGGGCGGTGCTCATTGGAGGAGGCACCAGGACTGTGACAGGCAGCGTAGAAGGAGGTGGTGCAAAGCGAGGCCGGACTAGGCGACGTCATCTGCGACGCGTCTCGTCACGGCTGTCACAGCCATATGGCCTGTCACGCGCTGACACCTCCTTGCCTTCTCTTTGCTCTGTGCGCTGTGCCTGCGTTCGCTTCTCCGGCCCAACACGGCTGCACGCTTGCCTATGATGTTGTGCTCCCGGGCCATGGCCGGTGTGCCGGTTCTGTCCGGGTAGTCGCTGGTGGAGCAGGCTCGGTGGTCGGTGGGACAGGTTAGACGTGCGTTGCCCGACAAAGGGGGCAGTAGGTGCGTACGCCTGTGCTCTTGTCCCCGACCCGCGCTTGCTTACGCTGTCCGCACGCCACAGCACGCACCGCTCCATCACCAGCCCGTGCGCATGGAGCGACGCGCCCGTCCTGCCTTGGTCCCAGCCGCAACGCGACACCTGCTCATTGACGCAAGAAGCGCGAGGCCCTCAGCGGCGGACACCCGCATCCAAAGCCTGCAGCATACCCAGCTCGGCCCCAACGCTGCCTGCCACCCCTCGACAACGTCTACGACGCGCCATGCTCGCTTCCGCCCTCTCGTTGCTCGGCACGCCATTCCACGCACCTGGTCGCCGCCGCCGCCTCCCTCTTCCTATTCGATGCCTGGTCGACCAGCCCCACTCTCATGCCCCTCTGGCGCGTTTGCGCTACCTCACACACGTCCCTCTACCCGTGGTACCCCGCATATACTAAGCTCCGCGTCCGAGTCTGGCGTGTACGCTCGTTGGAAGTGAGGGCTGAGGCTTGCGTGATCAAACGGTCCTTGCGTGCGTGTCATGTATGCTCATGTTCTCTGTCCTGCATCGCTTGCGCTTCTCTCGTCCCCACAGGTATGCACTACAGTGTTTCAGCACCCACAGTCCCACCTCGTCTTCGCCCTCGACTGCCTTTCCACACCCGCATGTCAAGTGTCTTGTCCCCCATTCAATTCAGGACACACTGCATACTCCTTATCCGCCAGGGATGTCGTCTCTGGGTTACAACGCGAACATTACGGGGGCTAATCGCCTAACGCGCCTGGTAGACGTCCCGCCTCGCCTCTCGCCTTCATCTGGCACCAAGTCTTCACGCTGGCGCGCAGGCCCGGCTGGCGCAAAACTTGCACGCGTCCAGCTCTACCAAACGAGACTACGCCCAGGGACCACGGCCATTCCCGCTTTCCTTTCATCGTTGGACCGGGCCCAACCGCATCCTCATTCTCCTGTGTCGAGCAACGAGATACCAATGGTATCGGAGTGTGTTCGCTTGCCTCAAATATACACGTCGGTACGGAGGACGATGTCTACGCTCCCGCAGGTTTCTTGGCTTCACGACCGCATCTAAGGGCGAGAGCCATTGGGGCCATGCGGGAGCAGCGTTCTCGTGAGTACCTCATTTCTCAGGTGATCGTCTGATAGCCATCGCAGATCTCATCGACCTCGACTGGACAATGGCCATAGAATACTACAAACTACGCAACACCATGTAGGTCTAGCCGGCTCTCGCAACGTTTCATCATGTGTGGTGTCTACGACGCCTGTGCCGGCTTCTTGATCCTCCTGCGGCGATGTCTTTGAGCTCGTCGAGGACAGGTTCCATCGGGGCGCTGTTCTGCCCAGCCGCCTCCGCGGAAGAACCTGCAAAGCGACGGAAGGCAGAACAATCAAGAGTACGCGCTATACGCTTGGACCGATGCGATTCGACTCATGCGAGTCAAGAGATGCGAAAGGAGAGGTTCGCAATCTACTTGGTCCAACATCATGTATCATAGCACGCGAAAATATATTTCCTATTCGACTCTCTTCGTCCATTCGTATCATCCCATCTCATAATCATAATCATCACCGTCGTCACCAAACTTCGTCACCAAAAGAATCCCAGAAACAAACAGATGAAAAAATCCATAGCTTTCGTTTGAGTTCACTGACACCCGACCCCATCCCACCACCACCACGCATTCCACGCCTGGCTGAACCACTGTGCGGCGCCCCCGGCGGCCGCGACGGCCATGAAGGTGCGGAATATGGATGCGGGGAGGGTGAGGGTCCACTCTTTTTCTTCTTCTTCGCGCTCTTCTGTGTGGCTTTCTTTGTTGGCTTGGAGACTCGCTTCTTCATCGTTGGCTCTAGGCGAGTGGTGACGAGCAGGATGATCGTGGGGAGGGGATGAAGGAGGTTGATTGAGGGATGAAGGAGGGGCAGGAGGGAGGCAAGAGGGGTTGATCGTGCCCGGGGCGTACAAATCTGACGGCCGTACGGCCGGTTCGCGCTCGAACTGGCGGTTCCGCGGACGGACCACTAGAAATTTCAAACGGTTAATAATGAATGAGGAGGAGGAAGGGGAAGGGAAGGAGGAAGAAGGAGGGGAAGAGGGAAGGTAGGGAACGCACCATGCCCCGCACGATCACACACAGCGTCCATATCCACATGCGCAAACACCGGATGTGTCTTCACCCTCTTCGCGCTCCACCGTTTCAGTGGATCGGGATGCAACATCTACACCCACCCCCCCAAAAAAAAAACACCATCCAATCAACAAAAAAATACGTAGAGTAGGAGAAAGAAAGACTCACAACGCTCCACAAATCATACAACTCCGGATACCTTCCCACCATCCCCCTTACATACTCATCATCCTCCATAACATTATACCTTTCCATCATCCTCACCGCACCCTCACACCCCCCACTCCTCGGATCCTCCCCACCACCACCACCCTCACACCCCCCACTCCTCGGATCCCCGTCAAACTTAACACACGCCCGCACATACCCCCGCTCAGCATGCATATCCAGGAAGACCAATCCCAGGGCAAAGACGTCTTCGGCGGGGTTGGGGAGGATGGTGTGTAGGACGCGGGGGTCGTGCGTGGTGTGGAACCGACCGAGCGCGGCGTAGCGTTCGGGGGGCCAGTATGCTGGGTTGTTTGTGCATATCGGGTATTCCTGATATGATAATGGGGAAAGGGGGGATGATGAGGAGGGAGATGGGGAGGGGAAGGAGGGGGATGGGGATGAGGAAGTGGCGTGGGAGAGGTTGGAGAGGAGGAGGTGGCCTGAGGGGGTTACGAGGACGTTTTGGGGGTTTATGGCGTTGTGGAGGATGTTGTGTTCGTGGAGTGCGTCTAGCGCTATCGTCTATCACCCATACATTGTCAATTTACTTGTGTAATGGGGAGGGAGGGAGGGCGACGTACGAGTTCAGCCGCATAAGTATAAAAAGGAAAATAATCCGGGTGGCACACACGCATCCACTCATCAAGCGTACACATATACTCCGGCTGTCACCCACACCAATCTCATCAGCCCTCTCCATTGAACAACCCAATTCAAGACTCACATAAACCCTATAAACCCCCAAATCATCCTCCCACGAACTCAACAACGGGACAACAAACCGCCCAAACAAGCCCAACCGCGTCACCTCGCGTCCCCAAGCGACCTCCGCGCGCAACACATCCAACGCCCCTGCGTTCGCGTACGTCGGCACCTTGTGTGCGAGGTGCACCGCGACGCGGCACTGACTTTCCTTCTTCTCCTTCTCCTTCTCTTGTTCCATCTCCATCTCCTTTTCCGTTTCCGCGCCTGCCACCGCCACGGTCGCGCGGAACGCTGCGCCGGTGGGAGACTGCGCGATGAGGGCGGTGGGGGTGTACGTTGCGTGGCGGGCTGTGTCTGTTATGGTTATTTCGGGGGAGAGGGTGAAGCTGACGTTGAGCGGGGCGAAGTGCGGATTTTGTGCGTAGAACGGGTTCGACGGCGCAGCTTCACCGTTCTCTACACCATACATCGAATCCAACGGATAAGAACGAGAAGGAGGGGCAGGTGAGGATGGAGGAGAAGGATGGTCGACGGGACGCCATATCCCGTTGATACTCGGGTCGAGCGAGTTACAGCGCGACGGCGGGTCGTACCTCCACGTGTCCCCACCGCCGAAGTCGATATCGAGGGTGTTCTTCCTGTATGCGGGCTTGTTGGCTGGGTTGGGTACGCTCGGGAGGCCGGGGGGAGGCGAATCAGCTTGAGGCCAAACCGAGGGACGTCCCATCTTCTCCGCGGGCCATTCGCCTTCGCCCTCGTTGCGCGAAGGGAGAGACGGGATCACGGGGATATAGGACAGGTAATGCGGTTGGACGAACGGCGGTGGGACGTCTGTTGGAGGACGCGCTGACGGCGAGGGTGAATTATACATATTGAACGTGATGGAGAGGCGGTCGCTCCTAGTCTCAATGGATCTCGGCGAGTCGTGGAGAAGGGGGTCATGACCAAGTACGCCCCGGGAGAGGACCTGGTTCATGTGCGCCTCGATCTCGGCCAGCGCGGCAGTAGCACGCTCCAAACCATCCCTGCTTGCTTGCATGTCGTTGAGTGGCGGAGCGTTGTGCGAAGAGGCTAAACGGGGAGAATTTGGGGTGGGTTGCGCGTTGAGCTGCTTCTTGCCCTTCTTCTTCTTCTTCTTGCGCTTCTTCTTGTCGTTTACCGTAGGCGCGTTCTCGTTCTGGGTTGGTGCAATCGTGTCATTGGCCATGGCATCCGGGGACTCCTCGTTGTTCTCTGGACCAAACAACGCAGCAGCGAGTCCTCCGGAGGGATTTCTGACAGCGACGGATTCCGAATGAATCTGCGTCGCGACAGTGTCCTCGTGAATCGGCGGAGCGGGGCTTTCGACAACAGGCGGAGACGGCGCGGCGGGTACCGAAGAAGGCCCAGCTTCCGCGTTCAGCTGGGTTACACGACTGACAGGGACAACGGGGAAAATATCATGGTTGGGCACGGGCGGACGCAATCTCCACGGATTCGGATCGAGGTACGCATAGTCTCTGATCTTCAGCCCGTGTTCGTACCGCTCACCCCGGGGAACCTCTAGGTCTAGACAAGTAGGGCTGCTGGGAGAAGGTGCGAGAGTTGCCGAAGCGCGTGCTGGGGACCGTGGAGGACGCGGGGGAGGGCTGGATGAGATGTCGAGGTCTGGGACTTCGTCGATGTCGTCGGGAATTGAAAGCGCTGCGGAGGAGGATTAGCGGGTGAGCAAAGCGGGGGTAATCTAAGTACCCTTCAACACAGGCTTGGTTCGCTCTCCCCGTGTTTCGCTTTGTTCTTCCTCGTCACGAATTTCAGCTTGGGTGTTTCCCGGAAGGGAGTTTCCCTCGTCAAGGCCGCTGTCTTCGTTGTTGTTGGACGGGGCGGCAGTAACGACCTCTTCATCCTCGCAGAACCAGCTATAGACTAGGGGCCTGTCGTTTCCAGCGGTTGTCGCTTGAACAGGGTTGTCCATGTTACTCTGACACGAATCCTCAGTCGTAGGACCTGCGTGCAAAATTAGCAATAGGTGATACGTGATCGTCGAGGTAGACGTACCGTGCCCAGCCAGTTCTCGAGAAGCGTCTACTGGCTCAGAGATGACGTGTTCATCCGGAAGATCTATGAGAATACGATGTTCAGTGTCGAGTACCGGTACAGCAGATCTGACGAGCGCACCTGTTCCAAACTTGAGCGTGCCCACCAAAACCTTTCTCTGCGGGGGATTCGCTTTGTTATTCGCGTTGGCATCGTCTTTCTTGCGGCCTCTGAGCCAGGACGGGAGAAACCGCCACAGTAGTCCTCGGGGTTCGTGGCTCGCGTGGCTCGGCCTATCCTCTAGCGCGGCGTCACGTTGAGGAATTATACCCGAGGAATCCAGACCCGACCCTGCGTCCTGAGACACATCCTCAGAACGCGGCCTAGCGTGGGCGAGGGGTATGCGCGGCACCTCTGAGCGAAAGTCAGATAAAATACTAAATAATCGTTAGTAATTGTACGAACCTTCAATTGGGCTCTCGGCTACGGTTGAATCGGCGAAGGTCCCATTTCCTGCGGTTTGGTCAGGCTCCGAGGAACATGACGTAGCGTACTCTGTAGGCGGGACTTGACGAAGGCCAGTAAGCATAGTACGACTCGTCAGACTGAGTAGAACTTACCAACGACAATATCTGGGGCTTCGAAGGTATCTGTTTCTGCTGCGTGCTGTGGATTATCGTTGCTCCCTTGCTCCTTGCCTCGCAGGTGCCAGGGCGCTCGAATGCGGCGTAGGAAACGTTTCCGAGTGGTGGTAGTCTTGACTGCAGGCGAGGTGGATCCACATGATAGTTCTGACGACGCTTCCAGTACAGATAGTGACTCTGCTGTGGGGCTGACAGGTTCGCGATCGGGACCAGGACTGGTGGGTGGCGAGTGTGGCAAAGATGATTTTGACGCCACAATAGTTCCAGGATCGTGCCCATTGATCGATGCATGCCGCAGGAGCGCATTCTTCCTAAGGGAGTCAGACATGTCAATGGAATGTGGCAAGGAAAGAGAGGTGAAGGACGTGCGCACCTCTCCAAAGTCTGCGCCTTTTATTCGGTCGACATGCACAAGCGAGACCATTGCAGGGCATCGAGAATGACAAGAGCCCGGAGAGTGGCGCGCGCAGGGCAGTGCTGCGACAATTGTACAGCCGTTGTCTAAGTGTCGGTCGCTGAGAGACCGAAGACAAGAGCGTCACCGGGTGACAGCGCTGTGACCGATGTCACGGTATGTCACGGATTGGCTGAGAACTTGGTTTGCTGTCGTTGCATCAGTCGGGCTGCCACAAAACACAAGCTATGCCATTCTGAAGCATAGGCTGGATACACTTGAATAAGATGCCTTGGCTAGAGTCCGAGACAAGAGGGACGTACGGAGCTATGAGCGAATTATCCGATTGATACGCATGCGGGTCTGACACCTGCATAGAGATCGAAGACGAGACTCCAAAGTAATATCTCAACTGTCTAGATTCATGCAAAAAGGGGGCGGACTTACAACACCGGGGCGCATTTACAGTGTCTGTTTTTTCTTGGTACTGTAACCCTAACCAAAGCGACGAGGGTAGGGGTGATCTGTACGCGTTGGCGTACGTATCGAGGGTTGTACAATTGTAAGGTAGATTCACGGTATGGCTGGTGCAGACTACTCTGAGCCGTATGCGGAGGACCCTCGAAGAACATGGAAGAGCAAAGCAGAGTGAGCCCGCGCGAGCGTTTGCTACGTTCTTCCACGTGGCTGATGGCGCCCGTGCACCGTCGCACCGCAGGGCGACCTGAACCCTTCGAAATCTCTTGAAATTACAACTCAGTCTGGGGAGCAAGGATTCAATCATATCTTACCTATAATCCCCAATGTTATTCAATTCGGTGATCCAATCGTGGCAGTCAATGCGACGCACGAATCCACAAATCACCGTGGCACCAGCCGTGCTTCTTTTGCGACCCGCGTTATGTCCGAGCTTTCGTCCCAGGTCAGAGGTAGAATAATTCGATAAGGAGGTGTAAATGCCGATGAAATAGAAAGACCAAGACTCTACGCCGACTTCAAGTCAAAGTAAGACGGCACTTTGTCCCATAACTGCCGAGAGTACGTTCGTAATATTCCAGCTAAGCTACGACGGCACGCGGCACAGATTTCTTGATGATACTGGGGTAGTTCCTCGGCTATTAACCCATCAGCGAGCCCCTTGAAGTGACCGGCGGGATCTTGCAAGACGGAAGACCAAAGATTGTGTAAGAGATCATATGTCTGGTCTTGCCACTTGACCACAGCATCTTGACACTTTCGCCTGAGGTCGCTGTCGTGTGACATCGTGCACCCGCGGAGCGTCGATGATAGCACCGAATTGGTGAGTACAGAATCTTGGGTGAATTCTTGTTCGATGAAGACAGAGACAGCCTGCCTCATGCGTTCACGTCCGTGGAAAAGGCGAGGAACGTTTTCAATCCCGATGTTGATATCCCGACTGTAGCGTTCTTCATAATGGTCTTCGAGTGGATGCAAGGGTGTATATAGAATACTGTTATGATCGTAGTATGCAGCGTGAAGGATGGACTTGATCCCGAGTTCGTGACCGAGACTGATTGCCAATGCTGGAACAAAAGTCAATATTCCATCTCACACTCAGACTGCTTGCAAAGACGACGATTGAGGCGTCACTGACCTGCATCAGGGTAATATTCCAGTGGGTCTTTGTGTCGAGACTGGCTCCATTGTTGCAGAACATGATCGCGTGGCTTGAACCATTCATCGTACGAGGCAGGCCAATCGCGTTCAAGTACAGCGACAAGATCCTCGAAGCTTTTATCCAACCCATACTTCTTGGAGAGCCTGAGTGGACCTGCGAGAGCTCGGGTAATTTTCGGGTCGAAAAGGCCCACATGCGCGAATACATGGAACCTGTAAAACTGTTACGTGGGCGTCGAAGCTCAGTAGATAAACTACTCACGAGAAGCCATGTATCATCCTCATGAAATCTCGCATGTCCTCCCAATGATCAGGCATGATGACGTACTGGACGCCCTCGAACGTCTCATTGGGGTCGCCGCCCTGACCGTGAAATGCAGCCGCGAAGACGTGCCCGTGCTGGCCGAGGAAGCCGCGGGACGGTTTGAATGCGTAGACATCGCCCTTTAGCGGGCTCCCATAGCGGCATTCGGGGCCGACGAACACGACGAGATTGCCATCATCGAACCAGACTTGCTCGTCTTTAATGATGTTCGGCCCGGACGATGCTTGATCACCTTGAGACGACATCTAGCCAATGAAGATGAGGTCCATGTAAATAGAGGGGCACAGTGAGAACACGCACCATAGTTTGCGCCGAATACCAGCGAGGAAACTTGAAGGAGGTTCGGAGACGCCGATAAAGAATTCAGCTACAGGCAGACACTTGTAAGCTTTCTGCAAGTAATGGGAAGTTGTCGGGTCACGGAGGGTCACCTATAGTTTCCACTTGTTTTTGCCCGGATCCAAGGCGATGTCGTGGTAAGGGGGTCAAGTCGGTCAAGGCGACGGTCCGTGCGTAAGGTCAAGGCGGCAATATCCGAATCGATCGTCCGACACGGCGCACTACTGCATTAGGACCGCCGTCGGTGTGCTCAATTTTGAGTTTCAAACTAATTCGACCCGGATGTCCTCGTGTATGTAGTACATGCCCGCGAAGATGGTAGACTGGTCACTTCAGCCTGAAAATCCCTGGTACAAGATCCCACATGATCCGCGAGTGCGATTGCAGCGTCTTGACCAAACCTCCGCGACAGTGTGGACAGATTGCCCGGAGAGACTTCGATCGCGACTGCATGTCCGCGACCTGATCTGCGAGCCGCCTGAATTCCCCAGCGGGGTCCTGGAGAACAGTGCACCACGGTCCCCGTAGGTGATGGTAGGTCTCGATCTGCCATTGTTTGACTGCGTCCGCGCAGCCCCATGGCACACGCCAGCCATCCTTCTTCGGCGAGACACAGCTAATGCTGAGGAAATAGCGGGTGTCTTCGTCAAAGATGCAGCCTGCGTCGACATGGTCCTCGAGATAGGTGGAGATGGTGGACCTCATGCGTTCACGACCGGAGATGAAACGCTGATAGCATTCCAGCCCAATGTTCGCATCTTCGGTGTAGCGGTGCGTGCGCGTAATCTCGGGACGAAGGACAGGATCCGAGGGTGCATAGAAGATGGAGTTCAGGTCGTAAAATGCCGCATGGAGAACGGAGGTGATGTCCAATTCGTGTGCGAGGCGTATTGCGAGTGCTGCAGGAGTAAGGTTAGCTTTAAAAAAAGCACCGGGCAAATTTTCTTCGCCCAAAAACAGAAGGGCAGCGTAGCTAATAATGGTGGAACGCATGGAGCTCACCTGGATCCGGATAGTGCGTCCCGATGTTCGCTGAAATCCACTCGTCCAGGCTAGCACCAGACTGTCTGAGGCGCTCGCTCTCTTGTTCCCACTGAGACCTGGAACGGTGACGTGGTTGAAACCATTCTTCGTAGGAGGACGGCCAATCACGCTCGAGTGTAGCAATGAGGTGCTGAAAATTTTCTTCCAACCCGTACTTTTTGGATAGCCGAAGTGGGCCCGTGAGGGCCTGAGTCGTCTGTGCATCGAACAGGCCTACACAGGCAAAGATGTCGAAGCTATGAGGTTCTCAGCCGCGCACGGGATGATACGCAATCAATCACTCACGAGAAGCCATGTATCATCCTCATAAAATCCCGCATATCTTCCCAGCGGTCGGGCATGATCACATACTGAACACCTTCGAACGTTTCGCTGGGATCGCCGCCCTGACCGCTGAATGCGCTAGCAAATATATGACCATGTTTGCTGAGGAAGTCCTTCGACGGTTTGAACGCATAGACGTCACCCTTGAGGGGCTTTCCGTATTTGCATTCGGGACCAGCGAGGACGACTAGATCGCCATCCTCGAACCAGACACGGCTGTCCTTAATGATGTTCGCAACAAAGCTTTGGTCATCTAAAGGCATAACAACTAAGGCAAGAGTTGAGCATTGGATGCGGCTCGGGACGGGGAACACGCGCAACTTGAGCTACGTTCCGTTTAATACGAGCACTGGCACATGCAAGGTGAGACGCGTCGTTGGCTGGATGACTACCTCAAAGTTATGGGTTAGCTATGGCAAAATTGCACGTAATGCATGCTGTACCTCAGTGATCTGTTTTCGTAGTATGGCGGCGTGAGTGGTAGCTGGTGAAAGAGGAAGGGCGGCAATCAACATTTCCAGACAGAGATCATTGTCTGCAATCCTCTGCAAAGACATTGTGGTACAGTATGTTCAGCAAGAAATGGAATATGGTGTAATGATGCACCGAAATTCCAAACAATTCTCGTGACGTATCTTGACATCGTGAATGTTAGCCGCACGCGTTTCTTGCTTCAACCACCACCGCCATCATGTCGTTCTCTTGGACATCCCGTCGCCCGGATATGCACAACTCCACACTCGCATGGGAGAAGACATGGGAGGCCGACTTTGACAAGAATTTGCGCATACTCTCCCGCGTCCCTGAAACCCTGGCTTCGCTCTTTCCTCCTGACTTGGCCGCGGGTCTTGCTTCCGATGATGCGCTGATGGGCCTCGAGCAGGATGTTAGGCATCTTTGCAAGCAAGAAGAAGATCTTGCACGTGAAGCATCGAGGCGTTCATCGGAAGACGACTTCGAAGCCAAGTGGCTAGCACTCTCGGCGGCGAAACGTCAGGAAGTCATCCTTGATGGTCTTGTACGCACCATGTCGTTGCCTGACATGGAGGAACGCCGTCAATGGTGCCCTGAATCAACCTTGAGCAATCTCAACGCTGGAGAGGGCGAAGGCTATCTCCGTTTACTTAGGGCTCTCATGCCCAAGGACCGCACTGGCCACATCACGGAGCCTGTCTTCGTGCCACACCCGGTGGTGGACAGAATCTTCACACCCTCACCTGCAGATCTCGCGACTCCTGGCATGAAGTCGGTGTTCAAAACTTTTAGGGTCAGCCGGTCGTACTGCCTCGCAACGCTAGTTTGGAACATCTTCCTCGCATTCGTGAGTTGCATCTTAGTTGCATCATAAATCGATTCATGAGCGCGTCGAATGATATTTTCCATGATTTAGCACGGCGAGTCAGAGACACAGGTACCAATCAAGCCACCAAAGGGGCACGGCCTCGACCCAAGTTTCAAAAAGTACGCGAGGGCTTCGAAAGAATTCAGCGCGACACGCAAGGCGCACGACTACGCATGCTGGAATTGCGGGCGCAATGAGAAGGCGCTTCCCTCGGGAACCAAGCTTCAGGCGTGTGGAAAATGCCTGCATCTCGGCCGCAAGGTATTCTACTGCTCTCGGTGAGATCGCTATTGTGTCGTTCGCAGCCTGGTCTAATCAGTTGGTAGAGAGTGTCAGGTCAAGGATTGGAAAGCAGGTCAACCACGACCCCACAAAGCTATCTGTGGAAAACCATTGGTAGAGGACGAGCCGGAGCAAGAGCCTGACGATCCCAACGACGATCCAACAATGCACGGCATACCACCACCTGATCCCTCGTACTCGCGTTCTCCGGCCCTACTACATCAAATTTCATTGATCACAGAAAACAGTGACCAAGGCTTAGATTACGTGGTAAGCCGTTCAAGATGATTATGTTGTTTCATATCTATATGACTTCAGATCGTGGCACCCTACCCCGACCCAGATCATGGGATTGCGTTTAGCTCGAAGGAAGGTTTGTCTTACACCCCGTAGGCTTTCGATACCCCTCTGAGTACTTCTTCCCTCAGCCAAATTCGCGTTCGTGATCCAACGAACTCGAGGTATGCTCCTCCTTGTGAGACGTCCTCCGCACAAACGTTGACCGCTCCCTACCAGCGTTTCGCAGCGGAGACGCTTTGGCCGTGAAGGCCATCTACGCGATGCTCTGCACGCACGTCGCGGCGTCTGGCATATCTCGGGGAGCAATACGCAAGCAGCTCCAGACCGAGTTCGGACACAAGATCGACGATCGACCTGTCGACCTGACCTCTCTCCCGCCTCCCACGGACGAAGAAATCAAGTTTGTCGTTCCCCACGTCAGGCAGCAGTTTATCAGGGCAACACTAGCACATATGTCCGGCGCATTTTCTTCCTGAAGTTTCCCGGTCCAGTCAACCCAATTGCATTCACTTTGGACCAACATTCTCATTAATTGCACGAACTCGAGTGTCGCGTACACTCCACCAATCGAAGTGTCCGACCCGAAGAGCTTAATAGACGTCGCTTGCTCGCTTGACGAAGACATACAGATGGGTTCTCGGTGTCCAGGGTCAGTTAAACCCGCTGTCAGACCGGTCTCTATCGACGCTGCTTCTTCCATCTTCGGGTTTGCGTACAATCAAGGCTCGCTTTGTTCGCTCTGGCAGCAATTTAACATGAGGATACGGACACGGGCAGAACATCACATTATCTACCACGTATCGCTCGAACGTAACGTGAATATATGTCTTTGTTGTCAGGGTCGCTGGGAGGTCCCAGAATCACCTACGTCACGTATTCGTAGGACATTTGCAAGAGGGTAGGCGGTGTCCGAAATAACCTCCAACGTTTCGACATCCTTTCGCTTGCGCTGCGAGTCCGAAAGAGTCTGTTCTGCAATGGCGAATATACTGCGTGAGTAACCAAAAGCGCCTGGGTATTGAAAGCTGCGCGGACCGAGGCTTGGAAACCCTATCATGAACGTTAACATCGAGCCTGACAGCACCCACTTCCGGTTTTCTTCTGCCCATCTTCACAGTGGTGCAGCGCCCGGTTATCTCTGAATAGCGCCGTGCTCCGTGTTTCTTACCGCACAGCGACGTTAAAGTGGGTGAGAAAACGCCACAGGAGTTAGGCAGTGCCAGGGCCGTGTTCTCGACGTCAGTCTAAGGCAGCCAATAGCCTGGCCAGTGCAGGGGTCTGCTCTAGGAGGAGTACGACGGCTTGCCATCGTAGCAAACCCCGCCTGTACAGCTTCGCTGATCGGCCGAGTAGCTATCGCAGGGCCGACGTCTTGCGAGATCGCGCGGACCCAGGTAAGGAGAAGGACCAGAAGGGGTCAATAAATCGGCAGAACGAGTATGGCGGCGCCTGCGGTGCAGCATCGCAGGTTCTGATCGGCGGGGCGTCATGGACTTGAGTACGAAATCGACATGTGCGATGATGCTCCATCGTGCTATATTCAGCCGGAAATGCGCGTTCTTCGATGCCAGAGACGAACCATGCCCGGAGGCGAGAACGAGTGCCGAATGCGAACCAACGGGGAGCGAGTGGGGTGCACCAAATGGGTATTTTTGCAGCGAAGAACGCAGGGAACACGTATCATACACACTTGCGGACAATATAGCAGTCAGGGTCGGCACGACACAGAAGATACAGATCTCCTCATCAATCTGTGGGGGCGCAGAAGCAAAGGCAACGATCAGGGCTCGCACAAATGGCGCAGCAGTCAGACGACGTACCTGCATCCTATGGTCGCCGAGGGACAAACCTTACGCGGGAACCTGCCGCGGAGGGGCGCGCAGCCACGCCTCCTCGCGCTCGAGCTCCTGCGTGAGGTACTCAACCCATGACCCCGCCACCGGCGCGTCCAGACGGCCCTGCACACCGTCGATCTGATACACCTTGCCGGCAAGGTCGGCACCATCCCACCGCCCGCTGAGGATGAGGAGGCGACTGCACTGCCAGCCCTCGATACGCGCGTCGTCGAGTAGGAGTGCTGTGCCCGTGGACTCCGCGGATCCCCAACCAGGTGCCGCACGCACATAGCCTGGTGAAGGCGCGTCGAACAGGAGGTGGTTCCAGACGGGCTTGTCCATCGATAGGAGGCTCCGTCCGCGGTCCTTTATGAGCTCGGCGCCGCTGTGCGAGTCGCAGAATAGGTGAATGCCAGGCCAGATTGCGCCGATCGCGGCGCGCGCAGGCCATTCGTGTACCCAGCACGCGAACTCGGCCGGCACGTCCTTGGGCAGCGAGTTAAGAAAATGCGCGCGGTTGAAGGGTTTGAGCCGAGAGTCGACGAGCTTACGCGTCGCGACAAACGCGGGAGAATCGAGCGCGCGCAGGTATAATTGAAGGAGGTCCCGACGGTAGGTGGGGATGTGGGAGCCTGGGAGGACCGAGCGCCACAATTGGCACACGCCGCGCGCGGCGACGAGGGATGTGAGAGGTAGGAAGCTTTGGATGTGCAGCAGAATTTCGTCCGGGAGATCCATGAGATGCGGCATCGTCGCGGACTACCGTACAGAACGGCGATGAGCTTCGAGACGAGACCATAGAGAAATGAAACGCACTGTGTTACGTGAACGACTGCAGAGAATGGCCAAGCCCTCCCACTCCACCGTGCCTTTATAGCGTGCACAGCGTACTGTGAATCCGCCGGATGAATCACGGCGCGAGAACCTATCTGTGAGAGAATGATGAAGACGCCAGAGGGATGCATAGCACATGATTTCGTACTACTGGCTGCGAAGGGCTTGGAGAACCCTGTCACTGATCAGGATCACAGCAACCGGCCTACCAGACGTCGCTCTGTTCAGTTTTTCTGCGCGTATCCCCACGCGAACACGGCCTTGATACTTGCCTGACAGAAAAACTCCCGGGATATGACGCACGGGGCCCCGTTTGTCAGGGTGGCGGACGCGGCGGGTCTGTGGGGTGTCGGCTAGACCGAGTAACGAGCAGCGATAGCAGACTGCATTGGTGGCGGGCAGCGGTCATGGCCAACCATGGGGAGGCCGCTATCAGGGTGCATCGCCACGAGGCGGCAGTGGCGTATTTGGGCGTGCATCACCTTGATGAACAACTTCGCTTTGACGGATTCGGCAACCATCGTAGAACGAGCGCCCTCTACCGCCGCAGCTGCCCTGGGAGGCAACGATTAATAAGCATCGGCATCGGGACTTGAGGAGCTATCACGACCCACATTCCAACGCTATGATACGGCGCAGCACGAGGAGGGCTGGCGAGGTCAAACGACCCCAGGCCTAAAAATAATGCATCATCCCGCAGAGCTGCACGAATGTCGCGGGACAGAAGTCGGACCCGGTTTGCGGCTGTCTATAGAGTTCAGCGCATACCCCCATACCGCGAGTCTCTATCCCTCCATTTGAGCATACCGGCCGCCGCCACTACTCTTCGAATTTACCTGCTGAAAGCTTCGTTGGCAGATCAACGTAACGAGCAGGGCCCGAGACGCGCAGACAGAGCTCGCGCCGCTTAAATATCGAGCTGAGTAACAACATTTCGTACGTATGACGACGGTGGCACGCGCAGCGTTTTATCCAGGCCTATCACGGGAATCAATGAAATGGTCTGGCCCTGAAGATCGCTCAAACACGACCTACTGGGATAATTCCGAATTATCGGCTTCGGAGCAGATTGCGAGCGCGACCTGAAGAAGCGTCGGGGGCCGTCTCTCGCAGTATTGTGAACGTGTAACAAATCGCCATAAGGTGCTGAAGATTTGTGGAAGGCGTCTGCTGCGAGGCCAGTGGTCCGATAACGGGGAAGCCTTGCGCAACGGCGGCGACTTGGCTATGGGTTCTCCATACTGAGGTGCGGTGGAAATCCGGCATCGCTTCCTGCACGACGGTTTGCAGCGCCTTGCGTACCGCTGACCTCAACCCGAAGGTCCAGATCAGCCCTTCAGGGCGTTGTGCGCCCGGTCGGTATCGAACGCCCCCGGACGTCGTAAACGGACTTCCTTTTCAGTATTCGCCGCTGGACCTGGGCTACATTTTCCTGCTGAGATCAACGCGACTTTGCGGACCGTCATACGAGAGGACGTACTTTCGGTTACTTCATCAACTCCAGTCCTCGACGAACACGCTGAGGTCGGAACTGCTGAAGGTAAGCCTACTTTAGGGCTTGACCAGGAAAGTGTGTCTACTGCTTCTCCAGTAGTTGATGGCGTCCGGTAGCAGCCGACCGTGGGGATGACTACGGGTTTCGAAGTCTTTCTTGCCTGGGAGTCAAACCGTAGCTAGTCAGCAAGAACGTCGGAACGTCGATGAGATAGCGATGCTGACTCTTTATTCTCATCTTCGGCAAAAATGGCCAGTACCACGCCCTCCGTGCGGGGTCGAAGCAGTAGTCAAAGGGTCTGCTAGAGTGATTATGTAGTTAATGCAAGGTCTTCTGCAATGGGATACTGTTGGAAGCACCTGCAAGGTTTGGGTCAAGTCCTTGTAAGCATCGCGAGAAGCGTGGAGATCATACCATACGACTCGAGAGCGTGTAGACCTGACTCGCCACAATCTTTCGGCGCGTGGTAAGGCCCAGAGTGTAGCCCTGTGAAACACGACACGAGAATAGGAGGGTAATCTGTGGGGAAGTATTCACGAACTGGTTGCACGCGCCGTTTGGAAACGCAGACCCTATCGAGTGAGTTGTGCTTTCTCACCGGAGCTCTCCGGAGCTTATGGCATAAGATAAGAGTCAGTTGCAATGACTGGGATGCTATAACGAGAGTTTCCTAACGTAGACACGTTTCCCCCAAGGGGAAAGTGTACGCGTTGTGGCACGCGATCGCGATTTTCGCAATCGCAGAGGTGAGCGTGCAATACGATCTGTTGCGAGATGACGTCAGCACATTCGACAGCTGGGTTTGAACGAGGTGACAGACATATATAAGACGACGCGACGCGTCTTCTGCGACGGACCTCTCTTCCCTCCTCCTCCCATCGTCGTCCTCCGTCGTGGTTGACCCCAAGTCCGTGATCCGTCATTACGGGGTTAGGGCTTAACCCAATCACATGGTAGAGCGCCGTCCATATCGGTGCACAAAGCTCTCACGGTCGGCCATGTGCTTCGCGTTGCAGGGCGAGCCAATCACCGGGCCGCATTTGCAGTGAGGTCAACTACGCTCGCCGATTAGACGCGCACGCTCAACAGAGGCAGTTGCCTAATAGGGACCTCTCCCAGTAAACATACCCCGCACGACGACTCCGGGCACATACCCCCTCCAGACAAGGCCAGATCACCCAGCAGCGGGCCCGAAGGTTACAGACCGAAATTGAACGCGGTTATCGCCCGAATAGAGTGGAGAAAAGGTGGGTGTTTGGCTCTTATCTCCTCGTTTCCGTGGCTTATCTCTGCATCACGCATTGCCCATAACGGTCCCCACAAATGCACCAGAATATGTCACACGCGAGCTCTTACGACTCTTCTCACTCGCATTCCATCATGACTGAAGACGAGGAGGACTGGGAGGACTACGTCAAAGGCGGCTACCACCCCGTACACATAGGCGACGCTTTCTCCGATGGCCGATATGTCGTCGTCAGGAAGCTGGGCTGGGGGCACTTCTCGACCGTCTGGCTGGCAAAGGACACAAAGTGAGCCCGCCCCGCCTCCCGCACGCTCCCTCCTGAATTTCCTCTCAATTTCCCCGCTTTGCTGCGCACTCTGCCGCCAGAATGAACCGGCACGTCGCCCTCAAGGTCGTCAAGTCTGCGCCGCGCTATACCGAGACCGCGCTCGACGAGATCAAGCTGCTCCAGCGGCTCATCACCTCCACCACCCCGCCCGTCCAGCCGACGCCCGACAACCCGAACCCGCCCCTTTCGCCCTCGCAGACACACCCTGGCCGATCGCACGTCATATCCTTCCTCGACCACTTCCGGCACAAGGGACCCAACGGCACGCACGTCTGCATGGTGTTCGAGGTCCTCGGCGAGAACCTGCTCGGACTCATCAAGCGCCACCAGAACAAGGGCGTGCCCATGCACCTCGTCAAGCAGATCGCAAAGCAGATCCTCATGGGTCTCGATTACATGCATCGCTGTTGCGGCGTCATCCACACGGGTGCGTCGCCATTTATTTCCTTGCGTATTCCGATCCGAACTCACCACTCCGCAGACTTGAAACCGGAGAACGTGCTCATCTGCATCGACGACGTCGAATCCATCATCGAGACCGAGCTTGCGGCCCAGGCTGCGAACGCGGACGCTCCTCCAACGCGGCTCGTCGGCGTCCCACCGTCGCGCGGTCGTGGGGGGAATCAGACACCCCGCTCAGAGTCCGTCTTCATCACAGGCTCACAGCCACTACCGTCGCCGAGCTCATCGTATGGTTCCTCGTCGCATCTCGACCGGTGGGCCTTTGGGATGAGCAAGATTGACGGCGAGGCGGCGAGTAAACCAGGGTCGTTTGGGAGTGCCAAGGATAACGCGCGGGCTGGTGGGAACGGCAGAGAGAAGGAGAAGGAGACCCGGGCAGATTCAATGGAGCAGGCAGCCGAACGGATATCCAACGTCACGCTAGAGACCTCGCCGTTTGGGGAGAAGGTCAGACCTGGGAAATCCAAAGCCGCAGGGCCGTCTCTGCTGTCGCAGCAAGCCCCGTCGGGTTCACAGGCCCCCGAGCGTTCAACATCCGCGAATCCACCACCGTACGCTCACGACTCGGACAAACGGCGATCGGGCGAGCCAGTCGCGCCGATATCGTCGTCCGCAATGTCTGTCGATGGCCAGTTTCCTCTTTTAGATGGGACTGAAAAGATCACAGTAAAGATCGCCGATCTGGGGAACGGTGCGTGTCCCGACACCTACTTGCGCACACAACGTGGGAGGCTAAACTGATTTCGAACGCAGCGACGTGGGTCGAGCATCACTTTACAGACGACATCCAGACGCGACAATACCGTTGTCCGGAGGTTATCTTGGGCGCGCGGTGGGGCACAAGTGCGGACATCTGGAGCGTCGCCTGCATCGTATGTACGTTTGAAGTCTCTCAGGGTTTCGTTAACGACGTCTTTGGAACAGGTATTCGAGCTGCTCACGGGCGGCGATTATCTGTTTGATCCTGCATCGGGGTCGCGGTACAGCAAGGACGACGACCACATTGCGCAGATCATGGAGTTGATGGGCGACTTTCCGAAGAGCGTCGCGTTTTCTGGCAAGTACAGTTCCGACTTTTTCAACCGGAAAGGTGCGTCGCGGCGTGCGCTCCCACCTGGTCTATTTAAAACTCATCTCCCCGCGGCCGCCGCAGGTGAACTACGCCACATCCAGAAACTGCGCTTCTGGCCGCTCGGCGACGTGCTCCACGACAAGTATCTGCTACCCAAGGAGGAGGCGGACATGATCGCCTCGTTCCTGAACCCGATGCTTCGGCTCATCCCCGAGAAACGTGCGAAGGCGAGCGAGCTCATCCACCACGCGTGGCTTGAAAGCGTCGCCGTGCAGGGCGAGATCGACATCATCCGGCGTGCGGAGGAGGAAGACCGACGGCGGAAAGAGCTCGCGGCTGGTGGCTCGGGCAAGGGCAAGCAGATTGAGGACGCCAACGCCATCGTTCCCGACCAAGGCATTGAGTCCGACGCAATGAAGCCCGTGGACGACGCCATCATCGGCAGCGAAGACGTCCCGAAGATCGCGGTACCGGTGCCATCGTCCGCGACGGGCAAGGAGAACGCGAAGGCTTCGAACCGTATACCAACGTTGCAAAGCGCGCCGGCACCTCCCAAGACCAACGAACACAAACGCTGACACGACAACTGATATGACCCCCGCACATTTGTGCGCATGTGCCCTCTACTTGTATCCTTTCCGCTAGACCGGCTTTGGTTGTAGATTTCTGTACGTGTCCTACCAAGTTGTTTGTAGCAGTGTGTAGTTTTTGCTGTGTTTTACGCTAGTTGTGCCATGCTAACAAGTAATCTTCTCTGCATTCTTGACGTCCAAAACAGGATAAGGATCCTGTCGTGCGACTCAACTGACATACACCCTCAATGATGAGACCAGGCTGCGAGCGACACAATGGCGATCTCACCGAGAACAGTAGGATACCTTGCAGCCGAGAGGCAGGCATTTGCCACACGCCTTGCAATTGGTTCCATTTCGCTGTTGTGAGTTCCAGCCACTCATCTTCGAAGTCGTCTTCTGACGAACGCCTCGATGCCTCGCACTCGTTTCAGACCCGGAAACAGACCTGCCCTCTGCCAGTGCCCCATCTTGCTGGCAAAGATGTCTGGTATCCTGCTCGAGGCCCACATACTATCATCGGAAGCGTACCCAGGAGGAAAGAGTGAAGCCATAGTGCCCGGGAAGCAGACGAGGACGTGCAAATTTTTTCTCAAAGTCGGCCTCCCATGTCTTCTCCCACGCAAGTAGGGAGTCGTGCATATCCGGGCGACGCGGGACGTCTAAGAGAAGTTTGAATTGATGACAAGCAAACTCCCTAAACGGGTCGCATAACGGCGTGACTGTGATGTCACTCCACTAACACTCGCCTCTTTGTCTACGTCCATATTCAACACCTGACGAAATCCGTGTCGAGAAGGTACGTTTTGTCCTTGGCTCGATATGTGACGCGTATGTTAATGTCGTGGATTGTAATTAGGAATGTCTCTCACAAAGTTCACCGGAAATCCGTCCGACACCAATGTTACGGATCGAAAGGCTTTGGAGGAGGCTTGGACAGAATACATGGAGAACCGGATGCGTGCTACGAGCCGCCTTGTTGGCAAGGGCTCCATAGGTACAATTTCTGGTACGGCCGACGGGGTACACGCAGGACTCAGCACCGACGAATCCCTCCTCCATCTCGAGCGCGAGGCGCGCACAGTCTGCAACCTTCAAAGTACTATGGCGCAGGAGGTGTGTCGCCGCATCGCAGAGGAAGACTTCGAGACAACTTGGCGCTCATCATCCTCAGCGAAACGTGAGCAAGTGGTCCTCGAGGGGCTTCATTACACGTTCAACCGAAACGATCATATCGACATGGCTGATGGGCGCGACTGGTGCCCAGAGACGACACTCAAGAATCTCACCTCATCCGACGGAGAGACATACCTTACTCTCCTGAAGAAACTCATGCCCGCAGATCTCACCGTCCCTTTGACGGAGCCGATCTATATCTCGCACCCCATCCTTGATAGCTTGGCAACCCCAACACAAAGTGAACTTCTCCACCCCGGAACCAAGGCGTATTATCGAAGGTTCCACATCAATCGGAGTCTTACCATCTCTCTCGTGGCGTGGCACATCTTCCTTGCGTTCGTGCGTATCGGCCATAGCTCTTCCGGGATGCCCTAGTCTGATACCACACAGTATGGCCTCTTTGAGTCGAATATGGAATACCGGGCTGCCAGGCCGACCCGCCAAAGCACTAAGTTTAGCTGCCCTCCGGACGCTCGAGAGTATATGAAGAAGCACATCAAAGATTACAAGCTCCACCGAAAACTCCTGCCGAACATATGCTGGACCTGCGCAAAGCCCGCGGAGCGGCTTCTGGCTTGCGGTAAATGCCGGCCCATTGGTCGCAAAGTTTTCTATTGCTCGCGGTGCGTCGCATATGCATACCCCTCGACTGCGACCTGACGCTTCGCAGTGACTGTCAAGTGACAGACTGGAAGAGCGGCATGCCGAAGCCCCACAAGGACATCTGCGGAAAGCCTCTGAGCGAGGATGAGCTCGGTAGTCAACCGAAGCCTACGCCCGACGACTGCGAAAAGTGGATGCCCAAGGCCGACCCGTCGTTCAAGCGTTCTCCAGCTCTCCTCCACCAGATCCACGAGCTGAAAGTCGCTAAATCTTACGATTACTTGGTGCGTTTTTATACGGGTATCACTCTTCGGTTTCGCTCGGAGTACTGACCGTCGTCCAGGTCGTCAACTACGGCAAGTCCACCAGCGTGATCCGTTTCCCTATCAACTCTCCCGAGAAACAGTTCTTTCTCGTACACCGTAACCGAGGCGAGTATGATCTACACTACGCGTAACAGCCGATTTTGAAGCTCCCGCCATTCCTGATAGCTTTCAGAAACGGGAATGTGCAATCCGTTCGTGCGCTTTACACGATCACTTGTACATGGCCCTGCCATACAGAGTTCGGTCTATCGCGTGCCACCTTCCGCACGCAGCTCGAGACAGAATATGGTGTCGCGGTCCCTGAGGAGCCCATTGATGTTCTTTCTATCTTACCGAGATTCGACACTGATGAAATTCTTTTTGCTTCGGAGAGTACGAGGGCACAGTTCCCGTCGTTGTTCGAGCTTCTCGATGGTGTCTGACCACACATGTTCTGTATCTCTGTACCATTTGCTGTAAATCTTGGTTCTATCGTATTTCCCGATTTCAGATCCTGATGAACTCTCTTCCTCTTTCACCGACCACCACCTAGCCGTTACCCTACGAAGAATGGTTTCAGCCACGTCACCTCTCCAGATGTCAGTGGGAACGAGAGTGCGAGCGTCTCGAACAGTGTCCACTCGCGATCGGTTGGGTCTTGGCTACAAGGCGTAGCGTGATAGCTCTGCTTCGCGGCCTAGAACGACACCTGTACGGTTATGCTCGTGTTCATATGCATTGCTCGAGCAGGTGTAGGGCATCCGAAGGGGCACAGCTCGAGCGATGACGCAGACGTACGTGGTACTGGCGGTAGATGTTGTGACATCGGGCTTCGCGTTAAGTTCATTGACGGTTAAACAACATGGAATGTGATACAACTTCAATTCAGTACATGTGAACAAACAAGGCTACACGATTTCAGTGGACGCTGTTATGCATAGGCAGGAAGACGCGGAATGAGACGTCCGAGTCATCGGATACAAATTACACAAATTTGATGCACGAAGACCACAATAGACATCTAGAATACACTTTTCAGAAGACGTCAATAATGTCTCAGGTTATGGTGCCAGTGGATGCGGTGACTTACAACAATTACTCGAAATCTAACTTATCGAAGTCAAAGGCCTCGGGAAGCCAATCCCAGAAGAGCTGTGTTTGGCGTTCGAGGTGCTTACCGAACCACCTACGGCACGCAGGGCAAACCACCTCGTTGGTTGGTGAAGGACCGGAACCGGTAATCTCCTCCTGCATGCGTGTAAGCTCCCATATGGGGTCGAACATGAGCTCCCTGCTCCCTTGCGCCATTCTTTCGTAGACCCAGCGTTGCAGCGGGCCAGAGCAAACGATTTGGCCGGTCGGAGTGTCGCTTAGGTCGCACCGCGGGCCCCGGGCGTCCATGTTTTCCACAGAGCAATGTCCCGTGATAACTTGTGGGATGTGGGTTGTCAGAAGATGGCTTGTTCTGTTTTGTATCCGCTCCCGTCCGACGGTGAGGAGCCCAATATCGATTAGGTCTAGGTCGTCGGGCGAAGTACGGAGAATGGACTCGTGGGCGCCATAGGCTTCACTAAACATGTCTGGATATCCAGAGAAGGGTGTAGTGATGTTCGCTCGACATAGGCCGTACAGAGCAGCTCGAAGGAAGGTGCGTGTCCGAGTTTCTCGCGCAAGCCGGACCACAGGGCCTTCGACAAATGTCAGACTGAGGATGTCATCAAGAAATGGGAACAGCGTCTTACTTGGATCAGGCCAGATATCGTTAACGTCGATTATGTCCCAGTCTATTTGTATATGCAGATCGTGCAATTCCTTGACCCTCGATTTCTCCAGAGCAATCCACTCCGCGAGAGAATCTGGCCAAGCGTTGTCAAATACTGTCTGCAACTTCTCCGTGATAGCGGGCACGTCATATTTCTTAGACAGTTTAAAACAGCCAGCGAGGTTTTGGGCAGCCCACGGCCCGGAGTTCGGTTTGCTATGAATGCTTATCAGACTGGCGACAACGCTGTACTGCTGACGACTTACGAGAAACCATAGAAGAACCACAGCAGGTCCTGGACATCTTGCCACCGTTCTGGTAAGTCTACGCACTCAACTCCGTCGATCTTGGCATTACCCGATGTGGGAATATCGAACAAGTCCGCGAAAACGGAGGAGTTGACTTTCAGCACGGACTTGTGGCATTTGAAGCCGTGGATCGGCATTTCAGTGCCCCCTGCACCTGAGCCAGCCCGGATGATGATGTTGCCGTCGTCCAGCCACAGCTTCTCATCCTGAACAAAGGCGGATTTGTTGGGGGAGTCTCCAGTCTCCTCCATAGCTACGTACTTGCTACGCACTAGTCCACTGCGAGAAGGAGAAATTTAGAATCATTCTCAAGTTGGAAGGGTTCAGTAGAGAACGGACGGAATTTGTACAGCGTAGTCACGAATTTTCAGGCTATTTCCGGTGTCCTACTATGCCAGTGGCGGTGAGTAGATGGTGGTCGCGACTCGCGAGCAGTCTGAAAACTGCGCGGGCTCAGAGATTACATAACCAGTGTGATTCTAAATGTGGTAATTTCATGATATGATCGTCTCGGTATTGATTTGATTGATAATGACGCTCTGAAAATGACGAAGTCTTCAACGCGAGCTCGTAAGGGTTCCACTCCTCACTCAAGGATATTATCTTCGACAGGTAATTGATGCTCCTAGATGCCTCGATTGCCCACGAGATCTACTCGCGTTACGGACTTGGACCATTCGAAAATGCAACCAGCATCGCCGCGCACGCACACGAGATCCTCTTCTACTTTTTGCACCGCCAGATGTCGCGCAAGCCTGAGCAGTACAAGGAGTACAGCGCCATCCGAGGGCTGCTCAAGAAGTACACTCGTGTGGCGTCCACGACTTGCCGCCGCCATGGGTGGATGATCTTGACGATCTCTGGCAGATGGGACTGCCTCACCCTCTATGGGTGCGCCAACCCGGACTGCACCGAGCGGGACAAACTGCTCAGGCTGCGGGAGTTGCGCAAGAGGGGCGTGAGAAACCCTGTCGTCGAGGAGCGCCTTTATCGTTGGGGAGGCGAGAGCAAGGCCTGCACAGCGTGAGTTGTCATCGTGTATGTAGTAGCTGAGGCTAATATCGTAATGTAGCTGCCGGGCTGCTTCGTACTGTTCGTCCGCTTGTCAGAGGGCGCATTGGAGGAGCCACAAGCCCGAGTGCCAGAAGAAAACGGCCTTGAAGAAAACCCAGATGGAGGTAGAGGTCTGAGAATTTCGATTCGAGTAGAAGGCGTAGTACATCATTATTTCGTAGTATATTCGTGACATGGCTGTCAATGTCCATTGGTAGTGTAACAGCGTCCGCTCATTCAGCCCTTGAACCTCAAATAATGTGAAATTAAGCTGTCGGAATTAGCTGCCGTTGTGCATGATGTCGCCAGCCGTTTGCAAAGCATCTGGGTATCTGAATGATAAATCCTCGAGAGAGCTGTCTTGGAATTCGTGTGCCTCAGGTAGTAGCAGAGGCGGACGAGGCTCTACGGTAGATGCTAGAATAATAGTGAGATGTATATCACACAAATTCACATCCAGGACACACTTACACAGCGGAGGGCAGCTCCTGAGCCTGTCCCAATCTATGTTTCGGAAGTAGGGATCCTCTTCCGCAGACGGTCGTATTTGAGGATTTCTCGCGAGCATCTGGGATACCGTCAGTAAGTAACGCGACTTCGAAAAAACAACTGTGCTCCCGACCTTGTCGAGAAGGTTGTACAGTGGGCGATTTCGGTTGTACAGGTGCACCATGTGCTTGTACGCCCCCGCATCTTGTTGTATCGTTGTCAGCTGGAGGCACGCGCGGAACAAGTCGAAGTGCTTCGTCTCGGGAACTTCGCAAAATACCGGCGGGTGCTTGTCATTGACAGCGTATTGGAGGATGACCATGCCCATGCTCCATACGTCGCAGATTCGGGAGTCTGCATAGACGATACCCCGCGCGAGGGTTTCAGGCGCCTTGTAGCCTTCCGTTCCGTGACCTTCCGGGAAATTTGGATTTGCTAACGTCGCACAGCCGAAATCGGCGAGGGCAAGATGGCCGCTGGGCGAAACGAGGATGTTGGAGGGCTTGATATCGTTGTGTACATAACCCATCTCGTGCAGTTCTGCCAGCGCATAGATCTTAAAACAATTAGCGAAGATGCCACCATAGGCAGTGAAAGACGCACCAATTCCGCAATATGTGTTTGAAAGGGGTACCTGCGTGTGTATGGTATCCGAGCACTCTCGATGACCGAAAGCAAGTCACATTGGTATCCGCGCTACAATACGACGGTGAGTACAAAGATCAACGATATGGTGGAGGCAGACTCACCATGACGAAGTAGATGCGTCGCTCGTCTGACCAGGACCTCAGGAGGTGGGTGATGAACGGCACCTGTCTCCGAGTACACTCGACCTGGATGCTGAAGTCGGCTCTGGCCAGGGACATATGTGCTGCGAGGTCTGCCTTCGACTGAACCTTCACCGCTACGACTCTACCCCCTTTGGATTTAGCCTTGTAGACGCGACCATATCCACCTTCTCCCAGCTTACTCTCTACAACGTAAACCCTATCGCCATCGCAAATCTCATACCCACAGGGAAGTAGAGTCGCTGGATCAAGCCAGGTGTCGTGCTGGGGATGGGGAGCTGGTCTGGATTTGATGCCAACTCCGTCGATCATCACAGGACGCCCATCTGTTCCAATCTCGGCACAGTGGGAGGGAGTAGACAATATGGAATGCAGTCCTCGAGGAGACGGGCAATCATCGTTGGTTTGGACGGTCTGGATTGCATGTCCGTCCTCGCCCAACCGATCGCGTGAACACGAGATAGTTGATCTTCTCCGACTCCTTGGCACGCTCTGGGATGTGTCCTTGGTCAACGACGACCTTGGTGACGGCGATCTCTCAGGGATGCCGGATAGTCGGCGGCGATCGTTGACGGTGCCCGATGTAGAAGGAGGAGGGTTCGTGGGGACAATTGAGTCAGGGTTTGGGACGGGTGTGCTTGTGAGTGGCAAGGGCACTGGTAATAGGCTGGCTTGGCGGAGCGGGGAAGGACATTTGGTGGGGTGTACATTCAAGCGTGGCGTAGTGATATTCTGCGACGTCGCATCGACATGGGTGGCGGAAGCATTTGTCAACTTCTCCTTCTGCGTAGAAGACTCCTTCTGGGATGACTGCGAGGATACTAGTGTGGCAGATGCAGTGACACCTGAGTTCGGAGCGGCGGACGAGAGAAACGCGAGCCTGTGGCGAGGTGTATTCGGTGAACTTGGAGTAGCATCTGACGTAGGGCGTTTCAAACCCAGGCGAGGACTGAGACCACGCAACCACTTCGTGACATTCTCCGCGTTCCGGAAGTGTGGCGTCGGCTGAGGGTCCCCAGACTCGGAAGCCAGAACGCGACGTTGGGGCCCCTGAGGTTTCTCGCGTCTGTCCTTACGGCGCAGCAATGGTATGAACCTGTCAAGAAATCGCGAGTGTGGCATGTTAGTAGATTGGGTCCAAGCGATGGCGAGGAGCACGCACCTCGGGTGTCCTTTAAGAGATGTAAGAAAGCGCCTTGAACGGTGCTTCGGGTTAACGTGAACAAAAGTTGTCAAGGGTCTGTGTTGTGACTCCTAGTAAGGTATACATACTATTGCTAGGAGACGGAGTAGAAGTATCGCAGACAAGAACTTGAAGTGAGCTACCATCATTTTAATATCGGCCTTGATTTGGAACGCCCGACGTTTGTTCTCGTTTGGAAATTGATGCGCCATCATTGACGCTATCGTCAACTGGATAGCTCAGTCGTCTCCACGTCGACACTCGGCAGTGCACAGCAGAGCAGCTCAAAAGGAGCCACGCGGACAATTGAGTAAGTTGTGAACTCATGGAAGAGTCGGCAATGCTCATAGCTAAATAGCAATCTTTGAGGTCGCAACTATTCGCTCACGCCCCCATTGAAGCATGCGCACAGCCTATTCCGTCGGTGGCATCCCAGCTGACGCTGAAATCCATGGAACAATGCGGTGCTGCCTTCTTGTCTTCATCCATCTCTCATTTGTGGTCTCTTTCCCTCCCACCTCTCCTCAGCGATGAAGTACTCGTAGACTCAACCTCGCCCGGATATAAATTCTTCTCCACTCCTATGGGAGAAATCATGGCAGCACGACTTCGACAACAATCTCCGTGCGCTGGCGTTCCTACCGCACAACATCAGTGTCCTATCTCCCTGCGAAATGTCGCCATTGGATCACACACTGGTACACCTCGAGCTCGAAGTACGTCTGCTCTGTCAACTACAGCATGATTTAGCACGTGGGTTTGCGCGGCGGTCTGCAGAAGAGCGTTTCGAGGCGAGATGGAAGGACGCGGCGCCGGACAAGAGACAAGAAGCCATATTGGAGGGGCTCGTTCGAACGATGACAATCCCTGACATGGAAGAACGGCGAAAATGGTGCCCAGAGTCGACACTCGAGACTCTTAACGGCCACGAAGGCAAAGGTTTTCTGCGCGTAATTCGCAGCCTTATGCCCACCGACCTCAGCACCGTCCACACCGAACCAGTTCTGCCGTCGCATCCCATCGCCGACCGTGCCATGACACCCAGCGCCGCACATCTTGAACTTCCAGGCTACAAGGCTGCGTTTCACGCATACCGTATCAGCAGGGCCTATTGTCTAACGTCCATCGCCTGGAACATCTTCCTCGCTTTTGTAAGTCCTCTGAACAATTTCCACAACACGATATGGTCACGCGCTAACCAAATCCTAGCATGGACTCACGGAAGAACAATTTGCGTCGCGCAGCACGCGAGAGCCTGGCTCTGCTCGAGCGAGTGATAGCAACTTATCAGAGATGCTACGAAGCGCCCTCAAAGCAGATAGCATGACCAGGCAGGGACTCGTCTACGCCTGTGTCGTATGCTATCGCAAGGCAGATAGTCTCCCCAATGGCGTAAAGTTACAGGCATGCAGCAAATGCCGTGCAATTGGCAGAAAGATCCTGTACTGTTCACGGCATGTCTGCACCTTTTGTATCTCCCGATAACATGCGCTGATTTCCAACGTACCTGTCTATAGGGATTGCCAAGTTAGAGACTGGAATCTCGGGACTCCGCGGCCTCACAAGTCCTTTTGCGGGAAACCGCTTACCGAAGACGACATACTTAGTCGTCCGAATCCCGAGCCAAAAATCGAAGAGTCAGCTCCTTGGGTGCCCCCAGCAGATCCTGGCTTTGTTCGATCTCCTGCACTCTTACACCAGATCAAGAAGTTGAGAATAGGTAATGGTATCGTCTACGCTGTACGTCACTGTTCAACTATCTGTGCCATGTATCCCTCAATGTAATTTTTGCAGGCCATCTATCCAAATGACAGGCCTGACCGTGGCATTCTCATTCGCGATACCACCGGTAGGCATCCTGATGCATATGGCAACCATTGTCAGCTTATGGCTTAAATCGAACTAGAGCGCGTGCAGATTCTTACCTACCGCAATCGTGGTAAGTTTCGCTGCGCTACTGCGTGTGGCGAGATTGTCTGACGCTCAGTGTTCAAGCGCTCCGAACGGGAGATCCGCACGCAGTGAACGTCCTGTACAACGCCATGAAGCCTCATCTCGATCGCTGCAACGTCTCGCGGTCAGGATTCCGTGAACAACTCGAGATTGAATACGAGACGACAGTGCAAGATGGTGTGTACGCAACCATGGATGATATGGCTTCAAATGAAGAGGTGGCCTTCATTATTGACGGAATGGACGTGGAACACAAAGCTGATCGGGATGAGAAGTCGGGTGAGTCGTTTCTCACTGTTCCGTACGTCACAAACTCAACACGGAGGCAAGCTTCGCGCCTTTCGTCTGCTTTTAGGGGGCTGTAAACTTTGAATGTAACACTGCGCAGTCGACGCATTTCGGCAGTGGGCTGGTATCTCTTAACTAAGACTTATTTTAGTCATGTATACTCTGACTCGGGTGAAAAGATGCCAAGTGGCTAGATAGGTCAATGACATAGGAAGGCATGTGAGTAAACCTGGCTACACCTGGTTCTGTACATGTGAATTAGTGGCCGGCTGGTCTACTTCCTGCTTCTCTTCTACATCGACCACGATTGGCGGCGGTTGCCCGCCTCTACGCAGTGCCCATCCACCTTCATACCCGAACCATGTATACCTAGAGCAGTGTGGTCCTCGAAGCAGAAGGACGACGAAGGTGAAACTAGACCATGCCACCGAGAGGGCAGCGGCCGGACGCCACCCATACTTGACAAAGACTTCTGTCCCGACCGACGTTCCCATGATCTGGCCAACGAAGACCTGAATCTCATCAGCACCAACGAACGAGCGTATGAATGTCCAAACATACCGAGATGAGGATAACAGAGTTGAGCCTAGACCTCGCCTTCGGATCGAGTCCAAACACAGCGGTAGTTAGTGAGACTTGCTGCATCTGTCTGAAGACGTCGATGCCAAAGCAAACGACGATGACGGCTGCAATATGAATTCCGCCCGCGCCGGTCTGGATGGCTTGGAATACAAGAAGGCCGACAGTGGCGATTACCGCACCGACCCACGGTACAAGACCATCCACTATTCGACCGACTATGGGAGATGCGATGACACCAGCCATGCCGATGAGACCGAACAGACCTATGACAACGCTAGACAAGTGTTAGCTCGAAGTTTCGGACGACACGGAGAGTTGCCTACGTAGAGTATTCGTACGGCGACCCGCCCAGCAAGAACGTCAGAGTAACCTGACGAGTTGTGTGAGCGCGCAGACGATAATCTGATCGTCTAGTCACATACCCAGAAGTTACTGAAACACGCCATGGAAGCGAAGCAGACCAGCGAGGCTTGAATGAGTAGCGGCTCCGTGACAGAGAATTTTGCCATGCTCGAGAGGATCCCCCAGTAGCTGACGCCTTGGTTGTGGACAGCCGGGAAATCCGGCAGGAGGAAGTAAAGCATGCCGAAGACGGCGGCCTGAACGCCGATTGCGACGTAGTAGACCACACGCCATGTGACGAATTGTGCAATCAGGCCAGAGATAACCCGTGCGATGAGAATGCCGAGGAGAAGGCCCGAAATGACGATCGAAATCGCGGTAGCGCGACGAGCAGGGGGCGCAAGGTCGGCAGCCAGTGGGATGAGAATTTGAGGAACACATGTTACAACACCGATGAGGAACGAGATGACTTCGAAGACGACAAAGTTGGTGGTAAAGGCTACACCGAACGTCAGGGCGCAGCCGATGAAGGTGAGGAGGAGAATGAGGGGTCTTCTGCGAATGAGATCACCGAGCGGGGCGATCAAGAGAAGTCCTGCGGCATAGCTGAAAGAAGAATTCGTATGTTTGTCAGGTAGTTCTGATACGGGACATACCCTGCCTGCATTAGAGTAGGTACATTCGAAACCTTGTCGTAGGATACATTAAAGGCCAAGGACAGTTCGACTGGGCCGGGATTAAGCCACATTGTAACACAGAGCTGATATCAGACTCACTGAGGATAGGTTGACACCAGTAGATATTTGCGACAACTGTGCAAGCCCTGATGAGCTACCGCCGTGGCAGAGACTCGGCTACTCACTGAACGTTGTGGCCACTGCAAAGATACAATTCAAAAACAAACCGAAATGCGCGGGCTTGGCTGGATCATGGCGCAGGTACTTCGGTACAGGGATGAAGAAGAAGTCCTTCGGTACTTCCACCGCGCCCTTTGCCTCGGCCTCCAAGACGGGAAAGGTCGTGCATGACGACACGTCCGACCCGCCCTGCGAGGCATTCGAGCCTTGCGCGTCAGCCGCGGTCTTCACGTCGAGCATGGTGAATGAGCCTTGGGGGTGAGACGAGCCAGCGAGCAGACTGTGAGAGCAAAGCACGGCCAGGGGCGTGCGCGCGTACCCACGCCAAACACATTTATATAGTGTCTCCGCTCGGCTCTTTCCCGGTTCCCCTTGGATCTTCCTACGCGCCGACTGCGCGAAGTGTTCGCACGTATTTGTCCTTGGCCCTGGGCGCCATCGCGACAGATCGAGGTTGGCGGCGAGTCAAAGAGAGTGAAACACGAGAAAGCGCCATTTCGCGCTGATGCGTTGCCACGCGCCACGCGCGCCGCCCGCTTTCGCAGGGTCCTCGGCGGCGGCGTGCCTGTATCTTCGCGACTTTGTACCGACACAAATAGCGTTATAAGCGTTCCGAACGTCGTGAACCCACGGAATAATACCGAAGAATCCCTTACTACTTCGATCCCGGCGGGACGCACTGGCAGATCGCGATCTCGTACCGTCGCAACGTAGGGGTGCAGAATTACACTGATTTCCTGAAGAGCATCTCCATAAGCACTAGTGGCTTTGCTTGCACGGCAGTCGCAGGGATGCTGGGAGGTAGTGGTGGTGACTATTATTTCGAGATCTGTTCGAGTTGGGTTTGACAAGGCTTTGCGACGCTGACGCCTAGTAGAAGACATCGACGCTTCGCTCGGCCTGTATCGTCCGCCTTCGATAGACACCGATCCACGCAGTGAGATCGACCACGAAGGATCCTTGCCTTACTTGAAAGACCCACCTCAACGGAAGATTAATTTTCGCCACTTCCGGCTCTCCGTGAAAGGAATATGGACCTGGATCAGTTAAAGCCGTACAGCGATCCTTGCTCTTGGACCAATCTTGCAGTGCATTGATCGATTCTAACACTGTCAAAAACTTCTTCAGCTAAAACATTCTTAATATTCGCTTGCCGTTGTTACTCTATCTTGAATGCGAGGATATCGTGTCATAACTAGGACTTTCTCATATCGACCACCGCGACACAGAGTGGCATCTCGATGAATTAATGCGAGGGAGCATAGAATGGGCCTGCACTACTCCCGCCGGGATCATTTTGATAATGTTTCGTTTGGGAAACTTATCGTGAGCCGTGACAGGGGTTTCTGTGACGGAAATCACGAGAGCGTGTCAGTCACAAATCACACTCATTTCCGCCGCTGCGCGCTCATTTCCGCCCCGCAACCACTCGTCAGCTGTATCTCACCACCATGTCGGATAGCGAGGACCGAAGCTCATACGACGAAGACGAAGAGCAACGCAGCTCGTACGAAGAGGATGTGGAAGAAGAGTATAGCCAGTCAAATTACAAAGGCAAAGACACAGACAAAGTTAAAGCGTTCGGCAACAACGTCAGAGTGCGTGTGACAGTTGCTTCATTCCTTGGTGATTGCTGAAATGGCACGTCCCAGGACGACTTTGAGCAGGTCATCAACAACGATGTCGACTTCGGTGGCAACTTCTCCTACCACGAGGAGTTCAAGGATGCACCGAACCCATTGCTCAACCTGACCAAGCTAGGGGTTGTCGGGCTTCCGCTCAGCGCGAGAGAAGCGGTGGCGATCAAGAAAGAATGCAAGCAGGCCCCGTTCGGCAAGGGTGAGCGGACGGTCGTGGACAAGAAGGTCAGAGACACGTGGGAGATGGATGCGTCCAAGGTTGGTGCAGTTGCCACATCGTTAAGCATGGCTGTCTTACCGTTGGACAAGGTCAAATTTGGGAACCCGAAGTGGGCGACGTTTATCGGCGATGTTGTCAAGAAGACGTGCGAGGCGTTGGGGGTGGACTTTGCTGCCAGCAGGCCTCGCTGTGAGCTGTACAAGCTCTTGCTGTACGAGAAGGGCTCTCAGTTAGTTTTCATTCGTATTCGCTTTCCTTCTTGCGCTGACGTCTTCGCAGTTTCCTCCCACATGTTGAGTAAGCAACTCTGCTTCCTGTTATGATCACCGACTCACATTGCCTTGTAGCACAGAGAAAGTAAATGGCATGTTCGCAACGATCGTGATCGTGCTTCCCTCCGCCTTCACCGGTGGCGCTGCAAATCTAAGCCATCACGGCAAATCTACGGTCTACGACTGTGCCAAGGCGAGCAAGATGGGTACGAGCGTCATGGCCTGGTACACGGATATCACACACGAGATCAAGCCTGTGAGGAGCGGGTACCGGCTCGCGCTGTCGTACAACCTCATCCACACGACGCGCAGCCTTCGCCCGGCGATCCAGTCGAACGCTCGCATCGCCGCAAACCTGGAGCGGATCTTTCGCGACTGGAAGCAGGACACAAAAGGCGAGCGTTCGCCGACCAAGATCGTCTACCGCCTCGACCACAGCTACTCGCAGGCCAACATGAACGGCAGCGCGTTGAAGGGCAAGGACGCAGAACGAGTCGCGTTGTTGCAACCTATCGCAAAGAAGTTCGGGTTCAAGCTCGGGCTCGCACATGTCAAGCTCACGTTGCACGGCCTTTGGACTGACGACTACACAGACGATAGCCCCACCGGTTTTCTCAAGGACACCGTCAGCACCGACGGGGCGACTATCACGCACTTCGTGGACTTGGAAGGGACGTTGATCTCCGAGAATTTGGAGTTTCGGTGGAACGAAGAGACTGTCCCTGAAGATATCGGGCAAGGTTTAGAACGCGCGAAGGCAGACGGCGAGGAATACGAAGAATACACTGGAAATGTACGTCGGACACTCCCTATCACGGTTATATTGGCACGCTTACATGCATCTTCAGGACGGCGGTGATCTCGAGAGATGTACGTACTACTTCGCCGATAGGACGACTACCATTAACGGGGAGTATTTGCCACAGGGTATTGTCGCGGAGCGCTGGTTATCTGGCACAGCCGGGATGACTTCAACACTCGGTATACTGGCGAGAATGGTTGGGAGCGGGCGTGCAAAGAACTTGCCGCCCGTGTCGCTCAAGTTATGAAGCCATCAGCTAGCGACAAGCAGCTGATAGAGATTGCGTTCCGAAAGAACGGGAGTCGCCGCTATGAGTCCGAGCAAATGGTATACAAGATTCTAGGTGACGCGGCGTTCAAGTGGAACGATGTCGAGTTGTGGAACAGAACCGCCAAATCCAGTCAGTGTTGGCATTCCGAGTCGGACACGAAGAAATGGGAGAGTATCGAAAAGTGGGGATTTGCTGCTGTTCAGTCTCGGTATGTACTACGAAAATTTCGAACCACACCTTGTCTAACGATTTGTTCGTGGGGATATCAAGCTTCGATGTTAAATTCTCGTATATTCATGACAACGATATTCCTAGATTAGCGAAGTTTTTGGTCCAGTTCAACGACTGGGTTGACGCTTCCCAGCCGCTGCGAAAGGGGCACACAGCCGTTTCTGTGGAGCAATGTCGGACCTGGATTCAGGCGCAGCTTCAAGGTCTCCTCGACAACCTCGGGAAGATGTGGCCCCGAACGTACGATTGTGACACATTCATCAAAGCCACATTCACACTCCGAGGACCATCTGTATTGACTGACAGGTAAGCTGGTTTCCATTGACCCCAACACGTGCGTAGTTGACGATCTCTGCTGCAGTCTGATTGAAAAAATCGGGTCCATAACAGACAGCGAAGTTGTGTGTAGTTTTGCGGAGTCGATCCACAAGAGCAAAGCGGTCTCAGACGCTGAAGAAAAGTCGAGGATTGTAACGTCTCTACTCAAGGCGGCGATCGCCAAAACTGACGTACACAGGATCTATGCCCCGTATGTTGGACCCCCGCTACGGGACGAGGATCAATATTCTCACAAATTGATCGAGTACTGCGCGCGGTGCGACCGTAAAGAACTCATCCCGCCGATTGTGGACGAGCTAGCCGACGTATCGAGATTGAAGGCAGAGCAGGCGCAAGAGAACGCGGAGAAGCTTAGGAGCATGCTCGTGGTGCTCTGGTCGAAGGCTAGCGTGCCGGTGGTCTCTACCTATGCATCCGAGTCACTGGAGAACCTCCGCAAGACGACCGTCGACCTTATTCTTGGCGCTCTCAAGGCCAACCCGACGAAACCGACCAAAGAACGAATAGCCGCGTTGCTCAAGACTGGCATCAAAAACGGAAATACCGAATGGTTGATCTCCGAGTATGTCGTTCTTATGGCTTCGCGGACCTCGTGCTGACGCGCTCCTAGGGTTGTACCACGTCTGAGGGCTATGCCACTTACTGAAGCTGTTCTCCGTCCCATCTTCGAGCAGCTGAGGCCCTGGGACGTCAACTTGAGTCAAAAGCAACTTCAAATCGTGCTGAAGAGTATCTTTGCATACGAGGTGGATACTCAGTCTGGCGATGTCAGACCCGCGGAGGGTCTGGAACATGAAGATGCCCCTGCAGCGAAGAAGAGAAAGTTATTGTAGACCGTTGCCCATACGTCAGTAGATCCCTACATGACAAATTATCGCTGTAACTTGGGGTTATTCCTACGTTCAAATCATGCTCCGTTAAGGTGTTCAAACGTGATGCTATTACCTTCCAGCGAGAGGCCGTCTTTGACTGTTTCTGCGTCGCATTTACTTCGGTACTATAGTCTGTCGCTGCTCCGACATCTACGTGCCTTCGACCCCATTGAGATTTGGCTCGTTTCACGGCATGACCAATAAAATGACGGAAGTATTTAAATCATGCCAGGTGAGGTCACAAGCTGGACTTACGATATCAGTAACAACCATTACCTTCGGCAAGTTCCGAAGATAAACCATCAACATGTTTACTGATCCTGTCATTGCCCATAAATGCTTGCTCTCCGCGTGGTTGGCTTACTTCGTTCGCGACGTCGACGAGGACCGCATTTCTCTTGGCACGCTTTCACTCGCGCGGGTCGCCTTCCAGCATGTACTCTTTTCATCTCAGTGTACTCTCGTTGTCGACGAACCTGCTCAAGCACCCGGCATCGTCCCACAAGGCAGCGCCAACAGTTTCGATTTCGAACACCTATGCCGAACGCGACACATCTCCGCAGAATTCTATCCCGTTTCCATCTGCCCCGATATCATGTCCCGCACCAAGTAGCTCGCACTCAGATCTCGAGATCCATACCGACGGTCCATGGGAGGTTGTCTGCTCGCCGATGTCAGACCCGTGGCATCTCAGCATCCACCGCCGACGCCCTCAATCGTGTCTCGCGACATCGTTTGTCCACCGCGACAACCACGCGATGCCCTCGTCGTCGCACGAACCGTCGAAGGCCGCGAGCGTGTTGAACGTGTCCCTGCCCATGCGGAAGCGGAAGCTGGCGGCGAAGCGCGTCAGGGTGCCCAGCGCATCGGCAAAGCAGCCAGTGGTAGCGAAGAGGAAGTCGAGGAGGAGCACGAAGCGGCAAGCCGCAGACCTTCAACTCACCGCGACGTTGCACCGTAGCCTCGCGAGCAACCTTCGTGCCGCCCCGTCAACGCCCAGCCGCCACGCCGGCTCTTCCAGCGAAGATGCGCTCGTCCTCCGCCAACAGGACCACATACTCGTCGAGAGGCTCTGGCATAACCTCGTCGACCAAGGCTTGAAGCCGGTCCCTCTTGCAGTATCCTCGGAGCTCGACTGCCCTCTCCCGCACGACGACGACCCCTTTGCGCTCGACCCGGCACGTGTCGACCACGTCTTCCAGTCTGAGCCTATTTACGAAGAACCTGCGCTGTCACCCGTGTGTGGAGGAGCTGCGTCTGGTCTGCCCACCCCACCACCATCTCCGCAGCGCCCCGCGCCCATCCGCGTTCCAGCGCCGCGGTACGACCCTCATTCGCTCCCGACGCCACCGGCTACGCCCTCACAACCTGCAGGCGCAGACGTTATGCCTATCCCCCAGCTCGTCGCCTCGCTCATTCTACGCCACCGCGACCGCAGCGCGACGCGTGCCCGTTCAGGTTCCGCTTGCAGCGCAGGTGTCCGAGCCGACCGCGGCCGCTCTCCGCTGTGCAAATCGGTTGTGGCGTCGCTAGCCGCCTAGAGCGCGCGTTGCGATTCCAGATTCTGCCAGGCGCGACGAAGATTCATGCAACGGCGACGATACGACATTTTACGACCACATAGACGACACACATTCCTTCCCATCACCTACGCCACCGATATGCACAACCCGTCATCTATTCCCTTACAATCAGCGCAGCTATTCTTCTGAGAAGAGTGAACAGGGTGGAAACGATGGTAGTCGTGAACTGTCGTCTTTCCGTCGCACGTTGTTTTGGAATTGGCTCTGATGTTCGGACGCGTCTTGTATTCTAATGTACGCCCTGCGGGGCAATAATTCTTGGAATAATATTTTTCTATGATAAACACGCGGCTCGTCGTCCTATTCCCCAATAAGTATCTTAGCGCAACATGCGCCAGGTGCTCGCGAAACTATTCATTCGCAAAGAAAGGCCCAGGCATTGGATGGCTGGCATTAATGAGCTTTGTGGATAGTCAGAAAGTCAATGTATTGCTGAGATAATGTGCCGTGATCAATCGAAGGAAAATTCCCTGCAGGTTGGACTCGGGCGCGGACCATGTCAGCGACCCATGCGAAAGGTTTCGCTTGGTCAGAAACCCACATTCTTAGTACAAAAACAAACCTAATAGCCTCAGCTTTCCGTACGTGCGATATTGGACCGTGTAGTTTGGTTTTATTCGAAGGCGAATTTGAGGCGAATACTTCGCAACACCTCCCCCGAACATCATACGGGCACCTCGTACAAACACATTTACGTCTGTTCGGGGAGACATCAGCACCCATAAACATTTTTCGCTTCGCTCCAAATATAAATGCATCAAACGCGAGCGAAATGCGCTGGTGAGACGAAACTCGAAGTCGCCGTTCGCATGAATGATCACGTCTGCCACGCATGTCACAAGGGTAATGGATGTGACAGCACGCGCTACCGTCATCACGCGCAGCAGTCCAGCGTAAAGTTCCCACGCCTACTCGATAACTGCATAAGACGGACAGCGTACTGAAGTCAAGATATACTTCATAGACAGTGGTGTTGCCATATGATATGGTTCGCTTATCCCGCGATAGCGGAAAACGTCTTCGACGGACATGTGCAAGGCCAAGTCCAAGTCGTAACTGCCAGTACATCTCAAATTGAAGGCGACCACTAATATCGGACTGGTATACATGAAATTGTTACAATATAGCTTGTTAATACGTAGCTATAGCCTGTGAGACTGTGAAGGTACACAAACAAGCTGTGGAACAGGTTCTGTCCGGTGAATTCTCTCGAGCTTCCATCCTGTGTTCCTGAATAGCTCGAGATACTCGCCAAGCGTCCTTTCCTGGCAATTTGCTACTCCCATCATCTGAGATACCTCAGCTCGTGTTGATATTCTGGTCATGGAAAGGGATACTTACGTTGAGATCCAAGAGGTACCCGTATCCAGAAACAGAGTCGGGATGGAGACGGAGCGCGCCTGGCGCTGGTAGCCGCGCAGCTCCAGGAACAGTAGAGGCACTTCCTGTACTCGGGCAGAGATAGTCGAGTATATGGTCGACGATTATGAGTTTGGTCGTCGGCATCGCCGCATCTCGGAGGTGTCTGAGGATTTGCGCGCAATACTTGTCTGACCAGTCGTGCGTGATAAAGCGCATGAAAAATACGGCAGCACCCGTGACGGGCTGCTTAGCAAAGATATCGTGTACTGAGGAAGGATGGGTGAGACGGGGACATGAGCGGGGCGCCTTAAAACATACCTTGTAGCTTCACGGCGCCGCTTTCGATGCGCCCAGGCAACTGCTGCTCCCATGTCTGCGAGACAACCATTCAATCATGTTGACATGAACCGTTTGCTGGTATCACTTACGTCGTGGGCATGTTGTATAACCGGAGCTCTGTCCTGAACAACGTAACGCAAGTGTGGATACTTCTGAATTAGGGTCATCGAGACGTTTCCCACTCCTCCGGCAACATCGACAACGGTACTTCCTTCGGGCAACGAGGACCATGCAAACCCTGATAGCGCCGTTCAGTACCCTGAAAGAGCGCACGCATGCACAAGACTGACCTTGTGATGAAATGGCGTCGAGGGAAATCTTGCCCATTGAACCGAAACCGATGTGAAACTTTCGTAGGGCGGTGGCATTCTCTGGTTTCTCAAGCCACTCGAATATTGGGAGGTTGGTGTGCATCGCACGTTGAATGGGCGCCTTGTTGGCGTCTTCCGAGTGCGATGTTGATGGGTCGAACATGTTGTCTCCGAGGTACGACGCGGCTTTGAGGCCCTCATCCATGCTATAGGTCCTTTCAGTTAGAATCGCTTAGAGAAATGAGCGGTATAAGCCTACTGGAAAGACGATATGGCTGCAATGCCGTTTGTTCCCACCCATCGTTCGTCCGGGCTATACACGGAAGTCAGGACTCAATGAATGACAATAAGTAGCTGGTTTGCTTACTTCTTCACGAGCTCGCTCACTGGCCTTTCAAGACAGAGTGCAGACGAGAGTCTGCTGTTCTTGAAAACGTTGGGTTCGACTTCTTCGAAGATATGCCTAGATGCCAGCAGCCGAAGGACACGAGCTGTCAAAAAAAATTCAGTGTGGTCTACCTCTATTCCGTTCCTATGCTTACTGAGTTTCTTGGGGTCAACTTTACTGATCGCCGCAATATCATTCACATGGAGAGCCTACATGGACCATCAACCGGATGCTGACATGTGGAGGAAGCAAACCAGGCGTACCTTCGGCTCCGCTTCGCGAAGAATGTCAGGTACGAAACCCCGCTCGACAACATTCAACGCGGCGGGGATGTAGCCCTGTGAGGTTTGTCAGTAATGCCCGCCCTGCCGAGACCGCCGCACGTACGTAGAAGCCCAATCCGATCAGGTACGGATGTGGAGGAGAGAGGGTCGCAATAAGCTGGTACGCTGCCGCGAGCACGGGGGCCGCTTCTTTCGCAACTCCGTGCTGGACCGCATCAGTTTCGGAGCTGAAAAGCACATCTGTGGACGGGTAGACCGCGCCGCGTTGTGCGCAGGTAGCGTCGATGGTCTTGACACCGTCGGTGATGATCTGGGCAAGGTCTTGGAGGGTGGACGGTGGCATGATGGCGAGGGGGTGAGATTATAGATGAGACGGGAATCGTCGAGACCAGCGCATCCTCTGAGCCCTCTGATATTCATGGGGAAATATGTCATGCTTGGCCCCGGCGCGTGCAGACTGAGCTAGCTGGCGATCACTGGGCGAGAAATGGAGGGGAGCGTTACGTGAAACGCTGCAAAGCCGACCTTGAGCACCCGCAACTCCGATGCAGCGCTGCAGGCCTTAGCGTGGACGCGCTAGGCCATGAGACCATGCGACGGCGTAGCGTGCACGGGCGGTGCAGCGCAGCCGGACTTATCGATGGCAAATGCTGACGTATGGTGGCGATCGCTGGGCAGGACATACTCAAAGAGGCCACCCCTTGTACGCAACATTTAGCCTCCTGCCCACTTGTAATCGGACCCGAGATCCAAGGACAGATTACTTACGGTGCGCGTTATCCGTCCGTACTAGGGCCATCAGCTTGAGCGATGCTTCATCGCCGATGTACGGGACAAGATCCAAACGGTCCGGAAGATTTAGATACCTCCGTTCGATCGGCTCGTCTGAATCCTCCAGCGCGTCAGCATCTCGAGCGGGCCAGCAGGCTGAGTTCTTGCTTCCAATTGGACCGCGGAGCGTCATCTGCAGTTCTTGTTCCGCAACTTCGTGCCCGCGTGTTACACGTTCCACATTCGTCACGATAACAGGGCCCGCGGCGTAGACTCTTCAGGCAAAACGGCGGTAGTCGGGAGTTCCAGAGTCGGGAGTTCCGGCACATGCCAGTCATGCTCGTGGCGGCACGACGAAGGAATGCTCTCATGATCTATGCTTCGTGAGTCTGTCAGCTCGGCCAGTTCGCTAGTGAGGCTGAAGGCTCACCTGTCAATATGAGACGGTGCGAGATTGGCGCAACGGAATATGGATACCGTAGGCCGTCGCTACCCGCGCGGGCTGCAAAATCCAGGCACTACAGCTCATGCATGCCGTGGGTCACTCCACAACCTATAGGAACATACCACGGAGCGCTGTGACATAGAGTTCGCCTTGAAGCAACCCCACGGCCAATGGACAAACCTAACAGTCGTCGAGCCGGCTGAGCTTGGCCGGATGGCTTAACGGAAACTAAGGGGCGCGCGTCCTTAGCTAGGTTTGACCGGAGAGCATTCAGAAGTGATGTGGCGTAGGTGTTTTCGTCAAAGAGCGTACAGTAATGTTTACAGAGTCTTATGGGAAGGTTAGGATATAGCTCTTCATCTCTTGTTCCCAGCTACAGTACCGGAGCCCGTTCGTTTCGCCGTCGGTCCCACCGCAAAGCTCCAGCAACATCGGCGCAACCTTGGTAAGCGTTTCCTTGAGCTGAGCCTTCACGTCATCGTCGCGCTTCGCCATAGTGATCGAGGCAGTTCCGTAGGACGCTGTCCGTTCGTAGAATCGGGTCGCCCGGCGGTCCCTCGAGTTTGCGGACAGCACCAGCTGCTCCACTTTGTCGTACGTCTTCGAACCGGGGGCGGAGAGCGTTTTGAGGAAGTGGCTAGTCTGATTATAGGCGATGTAGCGCAGCTTGGAGTAGAAATGCACGAGCGATCCAGGCGTTCCACAGACGACCGGGCAGTCCGGGTTGGGGCAGCCTTCGGGTTCGACGCCGTCCTTGAGACATTTGCCGTGGAAGTAGCTTGGAAAGATCGCCTTCTCCATTCCAGTGTAGGCGTCGTTTTCGTAGGCGTCCATGAGGGGGCGGAGGTAGCCTAGAGATGTTTGGACGTTGGGATGCTGGGGAAGCATTCCAGAGATCTCCTTAGCCTGTGGCGTTGTTAGTGTCTCGTAGGACGCCGGCTCGTTTTACGCACGATATTTTCCATGACGAAGTCGACCGGCCGCGAGTAGTTCGTCAAGAAAGCGTTGGTGATCCCGACGATGCAGTCGCCTTCGCAAGCAGAGACAGTGACCGGCACCGTAAGAAGGAGAACGAGGGAGACGAAGAAGAACATTATAGAGGAGGGATAATGTACGGCGGAGCAAAAGAGCAGAACAAATGTTCAAATCGGGTCGTCGTTCGCCTGGCTCTTTGTTTGTTTGTGCTTGGTTTTGCGGCAATTGCCGTGGGCGCCATTCAACCGTAACTTGCAGAATGGCCCGCAACTTGAACGCGGCCATTCCGCGATGAAAGTAGAAGCCGACGATGTGAGTTTAAATTCTTTCAAGTGTCATAATCTGTGATTAATTCATTCCTTTTTTTCCCCAGCAGCGTACACCTCTTTGAATTATGGCCGTCGCTTCCTCTGACAGCGTCTGTCGTACGCTGCGCTCAAAACTCTAACTCTGTGTTGCTTTTATTCCCCATCCAGTCGTATACGTCCATTCAATCTACCTGACAACTGCCATTCTTAGAACACATCTCTTCCATGGACGGCTTCGAAGATCCCGAGCAACGCCTTCTCGACGATGACCAGCTCGAAGGCGAAGACTGGGATGCCTTTGAGACATCGCCCATGTTCACAGGCGATGCCTTTGACGTTCTAGGCTCTGAAGTAATGCCCCAGAAAGCACTCTACGGGCGAGTCATAACCCAACACGTACCTCAATTCCCCTCTCGCACAATGTCGCGGAAGCTGTATATCAACACCAACACGCCTTTCAGCGCTGTAGTCTGCGGGGTACAGGTAAGTTGCAGGTTGGATCTGAGAAATAGCTCCATCATCTATGGTATAGGGTTCAGGGAAGAGTCATTCGACTTCAGTCCTTCTAGAAAGCTGTCTCATATGCGACCCTCGACTTGGGAGCCTTCCTGAGCCTCTCAGCGCCCTCGTGTATGTACCGCTTCATCACCCAGCTACAGTATTCACATATTGTCTCTTCAGTTTCCATTTTGATACTATGGCTGGCGGAGGGGACCACAAACCTTGCGAAGCTGCGTATTTGGCGGCCCTTGATAAAGAGCGCGGAGAAGACGCATCGCCGCCGAAAGTGACCGTCCTTGCGTTGTATGTAATGTTTCAACAACAATGTGAATTTTGACAATAACGAGACTTCAGACCGTCGAACCTGCGCAAGATGAAGGAAGTCTACTCAGATCTTCCTGGAGTAGATGTGCAACCTTTACGTCTAGCTTCGCAAGACATCAGCGGGGAACGTTTGCTATCGATCATGAGGGTCGACGAAAATACCCGTACGCTTGTTCCTGAACAGGCTCTCACGCATTTTTCTCATAATTTTGGTTGTATAGAGATGCCGCTTTACATGGAAAGCGTCATGGACTTGCTGCGTTCATTGGAGGGCCATTTCGACTATGAACAATTCAAGCTACAACTCGCAGAACAGGAGCTCCAGCCGCGGCAAAAGGTCATGCTTAACATCCGGCTTCAGTTACTCGACTCATGTTTGAAGGGTGGTGATTTGGATAATCACGCCCCGGTTCACTTTGGGAAAGGAAAGCTAACGATTGTGGAGTACGTGCATCGACATCCCCGATAGTACCATTCTGTTTGACACCCGCAACAGCCTCTCTTCGCCTTTCATGGATGGATCTTCAGCTTGTGGATTTTTTGATCTGATCCTAGGCCTTTTCATCGAGGCAAACATCGACGGAGCTGGAAAGGTTGTAGGTGAGTCTGTCCTGAACTCCATTTATTTAATTCTAAGGATTTTACAATGATCAGTCTTGGACGAAGCTCATAAGGTATGGTCCTTCGAAGCATTCATTGGCCTATCTGATCCTCCGTCCAGTACCTGTCGGAGCTGCAGACAGGAAGTTCCTCCCGGCTTACCGACTCGCTACTCAGGGTTATCCGCCAGCAGCGCCATCTTGCTAGCAGGGTGATCGTCTCGACACAGGAACCAACTGTCGTGCCAACGAAGTTCATCGATCTGTGCTCGTTCGTCATTGCCCATCGGTTCCAGTCACCTTCGTGGCTACGTGTTCTACTCAACCATGTTTCGGCGATGGAGGATAGCTTTGAGGAGCTTTCCTCGAAGGCACGTATTAGTATTTCGTCGGAGAAGTTTCTACTAATACCCTCAACAGGTCATGTCACTTCGACGCGGAGAGGCTATTGTCTTCGCACCCAACGCTCTCGGTGTACGTGGCAGGGTACCATCGTATGATGGGGAAGACATTGACTCGGGAGTCGGTGGCTCTGAAGACCCCGGTATTGTCGCTCCATTCGGAAAAGGCTACCTTCACGTCAAGTCTCGTCTTCGAGTAACTCGAGATGGCGGTCGCTCTATCCTTGCTGTTAATGGTACGGGCAGACAGCAGCATACCGAAGGAGCCTTCGCTGGAGGACGCACGTCAATCACGTCCGAGGATAAACAACAACGGTCTTCAAATCGCAACAGTGAAACACGTTTTGATATGCCCGCCGGGAATGATGGCGGAGCAGGTACTTCTGAGGGTCTTCCCCCTAAAGTGGCTGTTCCGCCGAAGTCCCAAGCCTTGCCACGCACAAATCAGACTATGTATAAAGATGCACAGGTCAATGCACTTATTATAGAGCGACTACTTCCTGTACTGACTTGGAGCTCCATGCAGCTGGGCGGACGGGATGGCGTGCCTGACGGGGAGATAGTGCAAGCCCGTTATGAATCTCAGGATACCACTAAAGATGCTGGTATCACAATGGCTTGGGACGCACCTCCTAGGGAAACGGACCATGCAGAAGAGCGTGGAGTGGCTAACAAAATGACTCCAGACCCCTCCGTTCCCTCACCTGTCAACTTGCAAGAAACAAGTACCTCGTCCGCTGTGACACGGATCATCTCCCTCACGGGTGACAGGGGACGCTTCATACCCATAGTAGAGTTTCTCAAGGGGACCCTTGACAAATCCTTGAGCCGTCTCAAAGCCCGAAAGAGGTTTGGTGACGTTCTTAACGACGCCATCGAGTTGAGAATAGTCGACAGGGATAAAGCGGAGAGCGGGAAAAGGACCATCAAGCTATTCCCCGACGCCATATACATCACAGACGATGGACTATCTGGACCCTCTTTCCATTCTGCACATCAGCCGCACGCTCCACCGATGTCTCATGGCAGTAGCCTCTCGGGTGCGCCGATATCAGCGGCATCGAGGCCGGGGCAGCCGGACCAGAGCAAACTCAAGCCATCCTGCAACACACCCACGATTTATTCTGCTCCAAACTCGAATTCAGCCGACGAACGTCCACCCCGGGTGCTCACATTGACCGGAGACCAGCAACACCTCCGTCCTCTAATAGAATTCCTACAGGCCAGAGATGGCGAGGCGTCGCTGTTCAGCCTCGTTTCGAAACAATTCGGGAACGACGTAGAGGACGCCATAGCCTTTGGGCTGATTGTGGACGGTTTCAGCAATAACGGAAATCGATGGGTCAGGCTAGTCCCCAACACGACATCTGTATTTGCCGCCACACCTTCACCGCCTTCTTCGCCAGCACCCGCGATCGCCGCAGCCTTACCAAAGCCGCCACAGCCTGCGACGGGAACTACACCGACACTCACCCCGGCCGCCGCTCCTCCTGGTGAAGCCCTTCACCTTACGAAGTACCTCACTGGGAATGACGCACGCTTCGCCCCCGCAGTGCGATATCTCCTGGAGCAGAGGCAATCCGGGTTCAAGGAGATTACCATTGCTAAACTGGATCAACGCATCCCTGGAGCGCGAGACCTTTTGAATGATGCGATTGCCCGAGGGATCTTGCAGAGGGTTGAGGGCGGAAAACCGAAGGTCATGTTGCTTCCTGCGACCACATTCGTCTTCTGAAAGACAAGCATTTGATCTAACTTGGATATACGCTAGTACTTTCCTCTCATAGACACCGACAGGCCATCTCTCAGGATAATCTTTCACTCCTTAGATTGGGGTTTGTTTGTGAAGATCCCTGAATATCGAGCTGGAGTGATCTGTAACTATCAGAGTACATACATTTATAGAGTGAGGTTCGCTACAGTACTGATTATGCAAATTGCTACAGTCTCGTGGTCCAGTAATGTTGTCATAATTTATGTGAGCCTCCTGTTAAGTTGTGGACGATTGACGTTTCGGTCGGACGGGTTCGCCCTCAAGTAGTGATCGGGCGAGTACGTGCTTCGGGGGCGTATCTGACGATAGTGTTCATGACCTCTAGAAGTGATTGGTCGGAGGAAATCTGTGTATGGCCGAAGAGACATAGATCGTTCCTCGTCTGTGATGTCGAAAGAGCAGTCGTGCCTGAATAATGGAACTGAGCATTTATAATTATATGTCGTACAACAGGGGTTGTGCAAAGCACGAGAATACACACAGGAGGATACGAAGTACATGAAACCAAGCAAAGCGACGACCAAAATCCGAAGTGCGACGAAAACAACATGCGACAAAGCAAGGACTTACAGCTTGGCCTTGTACTGAACACCCGTTGAGGGTATGGGTGAGAAGACGAGTTCGTGGGGCAACGGAGAGTCGAAGCGATGGATTCTTTCCAACTTCCATCCAGCTGACTCGAACAATTCGATGAAACCCGGGACGGTCCGTTCCTGGCAGTTCAACATGCCCATCATCTGTAGCGCGTCGAATAAGCATCGCACTTTGAATGAGGAATGAGGTACATACCTGCATGTCGAGGAGATAGCCGAGGCCGGTTGCTGATTCCGGGTACGGAAGGAGAGGCTCTGGAGCAGGGGGCTTGTAAGCACCGGGAACGATCTTCGCGAGTTCATTGGAACGGCATTGATGATCCTGAATGTGGTCGATGGCGATAATCCTGGTCGACGGCGATGCGACTTCACGCAGTTGGCGAAGAAGGATTCGACAGTATTTGTCTGACCAGTTGTGTGTGATGTAGCGCATGAGGAAGACGGAGGCGTTCTTGACGGGTTGCTTTTCGAACATATCGTGTGCTGCGAACAAGAATGAGCAAGCCAAGAGGGAAGATGAGCACGCTGAGACGTACCTTGAAGACGAACGAGGCCACTCTCAATAGTACCTGGCATTTTCTGGGCCCAAAGCTAGAGGTCGACGATCAGAAGGGAGCGCACTAATTTCATCATAGGAACTCACGTCGTGTGCTTGCTCGATTACCTGGGCGCGATCCTGGACCACGTACCGGAGATGCCTGTGCGTAGCGGCGAGAGCCATGGTAACGCTCCCAACACCGCCGCCCACATCGACCACTACGCTTCCAGGGGGCAATGTGGACCAATCGAAACCTGGTTACGCCGTTAGCTACGTGATGGAAGGGTGACGTGCATGACGGACCATTTGCGACGACGGCGTCAAACGAGTGGTTCCCCGTCGCGTTCATGCCAATCTGGAACTTCTTCGAGACGAGTGCGTTCTCCGGCTTGTCCATCCAGTCATACAGGCCAAGGTCCATGTTGAAAGCGCGCTGCACGGGGCCGACGTTTGGCTCTTGTGATCGAGAAGCTACTGGGTCAAACATGTGATTCAACAAGTACGCTGCAGATTTCAGACCCTCGTCCCCGCTATTCAAGAATTGCTTGGGTCAACTGGCGTGCTCCAGCAGACGGGTGGAGGAGGTGCTAACCTGAAGGCGGTTACGGCCGCGATTCCGTTGGTGCCGTTCCATCGGTCCCCAGGCCTGAATTAATGGTGAGCATGACGACGATCGCTGGAGACACATATATCGTACCGTGCTTGCATCTCGCGCACAGGCTTGCCCGTGCAGAGTGCGGAGGAAAGCCTTGTGTTTCTGAAAACGTCCGGCGCAACCTCTTCGAAAATGTGCCTGGTACACAGGAACCGCAGTGTCCGAGCTGTTTCATAAAATAAATGAAACTAGGCACCACGGCCAACGGAGAAACCCCATACGCACCAAGCTTTGTAGGCTCTAAACCATTGATCGCTGCAATTTCTTTCACATGGACGCCCTGGAAATCCGATCAGCCGATCGTAATGCGCCGTGCGGACGGAACGGTCGTACCTGAGGCGCGGCTTCACGAAGTATGTCCGGAACGAGCCCCTTCTCCGCAACAGTCAGCGCAGCCGGGTAATAGCCCTGCATCCGGACGACGTCAGCGAACTTCGCCGATCCAGCAGAGAAAACGTACCCAGATACCCATCCCGAGAAGATATGGCGCAGGGTAGGAGAATGTAGCAATGAGTTGATATGCCGCTGCTAGAATGGGTTCAGCGTCCTTCGCAAATGAGCCCTGGACGGCGTCCGTTTCGGGGTTCCATGGGACGTTCGGAGTGGGGTAGGAAACACCGCGTCTGGCACAGCCGGCTTCGATGTTCTTGACCCCATCCGCGACCGTCTGGACGAGAGATTGAAGGTAGGAAGGGGAGGAGGGGACCGACGCGGATGCGTAGGAGGAGGCGTACATGGTGGACGCAGTCGTCCGGGGGAGCCTTGGCTTCAATGCTTTGGTTCGGACTTGATGCTCACGGTTTTAAACTCGTTTTCTGCCGTTGATCCCGCATCGCGCGATGATTGCAGGTCCGGATCAGGTCGCTTTGGCGCAACAAGACCTACTTAGTGCCGATGACTAAGATGGGCGACAAGGGCGGACACACGGACGTTGGTACACGCGCATGTGCGACTGGACCGCGCCGAGCCTGTGACGAATGTAGCGATCTCAATCCTTCGCCTCGTAATGTGGCTACTGGGATGCCGGTGTCGACTAGTCATAAAGCTGTGTAGATAGCCTGTCTCCAAGCCGCGTGCACCTACAGCAGGTATCAGAAGCTGCGCATCCTGCAGCGAGACCGCTAACCATGAAGGAATACAACGCTAGCGGGAGATCTCCATTAAACCATTCAAGTGTGGACCACAAGAGCGGGCCCCTCCGCACTAGACTCAGTGAGGCAGTCCTGGTATCAGGTGCGGGCCATGGATCCCGGAACGTGCAGGGATTATATCGCGTCGAGAACGTTCACGCAAGCCTCATGTTGGGCGCGTGTCTACCTAAGTCTACATATTCAGTGCCATCTAGGATCCAGATTCGAGCCCGATACTGCCACTTGCCTCCGCTCAATATGACATCGTCGAGATCGTGGCGTGTGGCGCCGGCCCACGCCACAAACTTGGAGATCTCGGCGCTTTGTCGCGTTGTGGTCCGATTCTCAAAGTCCGAGTATCATTGAGACGGAAAAGGAAATATCTATGAAGCGGCCAGTCCCCCGCTCAGCATCCAGCGTGCGAGTTTCAGGGCCGGGAACAGCGGATGGGTATCGCCCCGTCATGCGACGCTGAGTTTAGTCAAGAGTTCGACGCCGGCCATAGAGATCAAATAGATGGAAGTTCGATAACAGAAGAAGTCGACACAGTCAAGCGATGACGCCGAGAGATACTGCAGTGATAATGGAAGACAAGAGGTTGACCTGATCGGTGCCTCAGTTAAACGTAACGAGTTTTGCGACTCTCCAAGGGACATACCTGGTTGTTCGTCAGGATATCAATCCCACTGATCACCTGAACACTGCGCTGGGCCATGGTTTTCGGAGCCTCGTCTGTGAGAATCCGTTTTGTTTCCGTGGAAAATTGGGTACGTTGGATTGTCGCGCCCATGAGGGAATCCACCTAAAGAAGCATGAGAGTAGTTCTTGACAGGGCACTAGGACAAATACCATTGATCCGAGAACTCCAGCAACGCCGCCCCAGAGGATGAGCGGCACGATAACGTCAGGCCATTCACGGCGGCAGGCCGCACTCTCGAGGAGAATAGATGTCGACATAGACAAGCCCATGACAACTCCACCGACGAGAGACGCCAACGTTCCCATTGCCGACATGCCACCATTCGTGCCAGGGGGAACAGGTTTGAACGTGGTGATCAGTCTCGGTGGAGATTTTGACAGGATTCCGAGCTCTGAAGCGAGAGTGTCGCCTAAGCAGCAACCGAAGTGGCTAAACCAATTTCAGAGAAGACAGCGCATCGAGACAGGCGAGATACGTACCCTAACGTCACAAACAACAAGGTACGACTCAATTGGGCAGAGGCAGGAGGTGTCATTGGGCACCACTCTTTCGAGTTATACGAGATATTTGGCGATACCCATGGGAATAGAAGGGTCGATGAAAGCGACTCAGGAACGAATGCTGCGCTCCAGATTGAACACGCGACGAAGGCCGATAGGGAGTTGCACAGAACTTGCGCCCAAGTGCGATTGCCTGCTGCTTGATGCCCTTCCTCCAGCTTAGCCTTCAAATCTTTCCCCATTTTTGTCGCCTTTGAGCCGATGAGGTAGAACACAATGAGGGATACTCCGAATGTTCTCAAGGGCACTGCCATCATCGTGAAGCCGACGAGGAACGCAGCAACGCCCCCAGATGGGGACAGAGAGCCTTTGCGAGTCCCGCTCAGCCCCAGGTACAGCGCGAGAAGGAACGGAACGACGGGGACTTGTGACAGCCAGGTCATCGTGGTGGATGGTGGAGAAGCAGCGTCGTCTATTAACTGATGCGCTTACACGTTTCGGGTGATCCGCCTTGATACGCATCAACAGGGCGCATCATTTCATTATAGCACGAGTACTTCTTTATATCACGTCCGTAACAAATCACACGATTTCGGTGGAATCAGGATAGCAGTCGCATAAGACGTCATCCCGCATTGGTCACTGGTTCCTGACTAGACCATGAGAACGGTGAGATACTGTACATCCCTAAGCAGCTGTCGGCGGCGGGGAGTTTGACCGTCGGCGTTGTTGTGCCCGACATAGCGGGGTAGCGGCGAACCGGCGCTGAAAATGATCGCGACCAGTCGCAGAGGGCGGTCTTGTAACCACAGGAGTTGCCTTATGGAGTTACCTGTGCATGCAGTTTTGATGGCCAGGTTCGCCTCTCAGGAGCGTCGAGCTCATGGCAGCGAGAGCTATTCAGCCTTGAGTCCAGTCTGCCCGTTGAAAGTGATTTGAGGGAAGACGCTGTATATTATTTTAGTAGCAGCATCCACAATCAATCGGCAAGCCGATGACTGTGAATGTCAAAATGTAGCTCGTTCTGTGTTCCGATTTATGCTGCGCCACGCCCCCGGAAACTGCGCGTGCGCACTCTACTGAAGCATGCATCATTTCTGACAAACCCGTGAATGAAAGGGACCGAACACCTTCACGTAGATGTTATTATCGCAGGAGCACTGGCATAGGGTACATTCAAGTCGAGGACCTGCTACTTTAATAACCAAGCTATGTTGCCAGCAACGTATAAGACGGCGTGAGGAAATGGTAGCTCCATAAGGAATTACATGGTTAGTGAATAGTCGCTGGACGAGCCGGGATACATAGAGAAAGCCCACGGGGAGAATAATACGGGGTTTAAATCGGGGGCATCGTGGGGAAAAATGGGATATACTTATCTGTATAAGCAACATAGTAAGTATTGTGATACGTATACATGGGTAAGACAAGACGCCTACGTGGGTACTCTCCTCTTCTCAATTTATCCTGCTCAAAGTATGCGAGATAGGGATACGACATAAGGTCCTTTGCGTCTGGCCTCAAAGAAGGCTCTTCTTGAAGCATCTGCAAACACTTGTAAGCGGCAGCCTCCGAGGGAATGGGAACGTCCGTACATCGTGTATAAGGCAGAACGGATCCTCGGGATTAGTGACACGCCCTTCAGTGCGACGAAAAGGAGCGTATAAGTCCTGCATGGCGATTCCAAGGGACCATATGTCACATTTGTAATTGTAACTCTGACCACGGGTCTCTTCAGGAAAGGATTTCAATGCCAACACTTCCGGGGCCATGTAATGCGCGGTGCCCGCCCACCACTTGCATCTCGCCTTTTTGAGGGTCTCGAAATCCTCAGTACATATGGCCAGGCCAAAATCAGCGAGGGAGGCTCGTCCATCCGGGGCGATGAGCACGTTTTCGAGTTTGATGTCGCGGTGTATGATTCCTAGGGAGTGTATGTGGTACACTGCGTCAACCTATTCTCGCATCAGTTTCCAGGGATTTTTCCAACTGAGGAAACCTATACACACCAATTCAGCGAAATAGAGGCGCGTTTCTTCCAGATCGCATGGGTTCGATATCTGCTGTGTTCGATCATGCATGTTCTGGTAGTAGAATGGCTATGGACAAACAATGAGAGTCGCACATTCGAAAAGTAGAGTCCCGACTCACCATGACCAGGTGTACGAAGCTCTTGTCCTCCCACGACAAAATCAGTGGCGTGACAAACGGAACCTTGTTTTCGGTAATCTTCTCCAGACACTTGATCTCACTCCGAACGTGTTGGCGGAGGTGCTCGGGTGTTTTGACTCGTTTTATCGCAACCACTTGCCCATCGCGGTCGGCGCAACGCGCAAACATGATACGACACTCTTTACCACCCTTTGCGATGGTCCTTTCGAGTACGAATGTTTCCTTTCCATTAGAGACATGCGGCTGTTCATCCATGTATTCCAGCGAGGAATATTCCCCTGTCGAAGAGTGTTGCCCTCCGGAGATCCTGTATCCCGGGACAGACCGGGACAAAGGGAAATAGGAGCGATCTAGGAGGGAGTTGTGACGCCCGGAAGCCCAAGATACCCAGGCTTTATCCGCGGTGGCCACCTCGTCATCTTCGTCGATAGAGTCAACATCCGAGTACGGCAAGTTTGAAAGGGGCGTGTTCAGGTCTTCTAACTCCTTCGCCCAGGAGAAGGCCTTAGTCAGAACATCCGGCGTGGTTGTGGTACAAACTGAATCCGGTTGAATACAGTTGAGCCCGACTGACGTGACCAGGACCAAGCCGAAAACCTGCGGCCTGGGTCCTTTTTGCTGTCCGACAACGGCCGCCAAGTACCATTCGAGGAGTTCGCGCAGAACGCCGTCGACGCCGGGGAGCAATAGGACGGAGCGTAGCAGCCAGCGTTGCAAAGTCAAGGAAACGGTGGCGCAGAACCGCTCCGCAAGCGAGTGGGGTGCGGCCTGACGTCCCGCTGGCATGATGCCGAGGAGCGGAGCTGTGGGATGCGAGGGAGAAAAGAGCGACAGTGGGTGGCCTCAGCTGGTGTTCGCCTCTTATTCTGAGTGGCGCGTTGTCCGACATGCGGCCACATGAACGTTGTTGCACTGCGTGTGTGAAACATCCGCGCGCATGCGCACCGTTGTGCGCGTTGTTGTGTAACGGACAATGAACGCAGCGTGGACCGGATAGGCTCACTTCGATGCCCCCAAAACGCAGCTTCATTCGGAATGTTCGTGGGGGTGTCTGAGGACCGCCGACTCGTCACTTGGACGACATTCAACAGTCAGACCAAGTGCCTTGTTGAACAGTCAGCTGGGCTCCCCACAAGAATGACGGCGTAGCCATAGACATGAGTCGCAACGAGGAAGCAGGCCCTGTCGCGTCCTAGCGTCTATAAGTCAGTTTCACATCCTTCGATCGAAACAACATGACTCGCCTCCTCGAAAGGCCTATACATTACACAGCAACCACGTCTGTCGGGCGGTGAAGACCAAGACTGCGGAGGAAATTGTCAAATGTCAGCCAAATCCATTGGTCCCGCCATTTTATAAGTCCAAATAAACACAAGTCGATAGCATTCATGGTAGATCATTACATCGTCGACATCGTTTTAGTTATCTTTCAGGGTGGAGAACCCAACGTCTACCCAGGCTCGGAGGCGGTCTCCGTAGCGGATGATGATCCAGAGCAGACTGCGCAAAATCAACACATAAAGAAGGCGAACAAGCGAAAGGACTTACACGTAGGCCATGAGGGCTACAACGGACGCTACCATATACGTCACTGTGGCGCCGGGTGTGTTGATAGATGGGAGCAGCAGTACTACGACGCCCGAGAGCAAGAGACTCCGGAAACCCCTGCGCAGAAAATAACTTAGCGATGGGTCACGGACGTGGTAAATAGGCGGGCGTACATGCTAGCCGCGGTGACTTCCGCGCTTTTGTTGTGGAGAATATCGACGTAGTATGCCCCGCTTGGACTCAGGACGAAATCAACCTGATGAAGGCGTTAGACAGTATCTCAGGCGTGCGAGGGCAGACTCTTACCCCTAGGCCATTCATGAGGAAGCACAGCAGGCACAGAACCAAGCCGGGTGTCCCATCGACGAAGCGCAGGGCAAGGGCAAACCCGAGCATGGACAGCGGGACCAGAAACAGAGCACCGGGGATACACGCCTTGAGGCGGTCGAGGTCCCTAGCGATCTGTGGGATAGAGGGGATGAATGAGCCCGAGACGAATACTGTGAGGCGGTCAGATCAACTCGGCTGATGAAAGACAGCATCGACGTACGGGGCATAAGCACTGCTAGGGCTATGATCAGGGCTATGAGGGCTATGATAAACTTCTTCCTTGCCGACGTGAGGCAGTTGTAGACTGCTTCGTGTTCGAGGACCGAATTGGCGGAAGAAGAAAGATGGTCGAAAGAATCCAGCGCGGTCGCGTCTCGGCGGGCGCAGACGTGGTCTTCAACTGGTCGAGCTCGAGCACAATACGCCGCATGCAGACTTTGCGCCTTCGATCCAGCGGAAACACCGATCTGGACGTCTCAATGAGCTTGGTTTTGACGCATATCGAAAATCGGAAACTAACCTACGGCAGCTAGAGTCGCGTCTCGACAGGCGTACGAGAGCTTTGACGAGTCGCGCTCGAACAGGCACAGCGAAAACACTATCGGGACGTGAGCTTGCATTCAAGGCATTGGAAAGCGAGAAATGACCCACAGCAACCAACGCTTGACGCGCTTCGACACTGTGCATGTAGGCTCTCGTCGTTTGAGACGACGACGTTAGAGGTCGGCCTTAGCGGCGGGACAAAGATGGCGAGGGAATGATCGGATGGACCTAGCGCGTTCGCGGCTTGACGGGCGGAAACGCGTTTATGCTCGGAAATGCATAATGCGCAGTAGGCGGACCGGCGCCCCTCGACGCAGCGGAAACGCTGTCTAAGTGTCTCAGTGAGCCTCGATTTGACGCACATCAAACACCGCAAACTGACCTCCATTCACCAGAGCTTTACGACGACCATGGCGATGTGTTTGGGCTGTCCGGACAAGCCCGCGTTGGCGGAGACGACGAGCCCGACTTGGCGAAGGGGAAAGGTGCTCGGCGGGACAAGGGAAACTAGTTCGCGACATGAACGCCGCCTTTACAAATGTGACGTTGTGTTGTTCGAGTCTCGCAGTGAGCTTTCCTTACCTCACAGTCGTGGTTTAGCTTATTAGAGGTACAACAGTGAGATACGTCTACTTACCGAAAGCGTGCCTTCATTCGCACTGACTAGCGATTAATGTTTTCAGGAAGCCAACTGTCAATACACTAAACAGCAAATCGCTGACAAAGATCCAGAGCAGTGGTTGAACGCAACGTACATGAGATAAGCCTTGTGTCGACGAAGACTGCCTTGCGCAGGCGTCCAGTTGACGAAGTCATGAGGTTTCCGGATATTCATGAAACCGCGCATTAGCATAAACCGAAGGACATATACCACCGAGACACCATGTAAGGAGCAGCGCTATATTGGTCAGCGCAAGCGACCGACGTTCTTAGCGCAGAGAAATTATGATCCGGAAATGAGAGGACGCGATACGTCTGAGCCCGACTTGGTCAGCGGAAATGAAGTGACATTAGAATGTGGGGTACTACGTAAAGTGAGTGTGTTATCGAGTCGATACAGGACGGAAGGAAACAAAACAAACACATCTACACACTTGCTCAGATGATTGGGCACAGATGGACAGGACCAAGAGACTCACCAGAAGCCTACAGAATAACGGAATAACGTATCTTACTACTGATTCCGGGGAACATCGCTTGAAAAAAGGACAGTGCTTCGTCGCGGGAGAACGTTTCGTTCTGGCTGAACGATCCAGGCACAAGCACGACGTCGGTCAAGGTTGGTATCGAGAGTAGGACCTCTTCCACACGTTCTAACACTGAGTAGGCATGGCGGTCCAGCATAAGGTGTAGCGGCGTCTCGATGTCGAG
>BSCZ01000118.1:0-21685 GCA_027924225.1 Bjerkandera adusta
AACTTGGCGGACCACGGAGCTCTCGAACGCGCGACCCTTTGTTCAGATTCATTGACTTCTTTTCGGCTGCGCAAGCTCGACATCCAGGGCCCGTGATGCCGAGTTCCTCAGTCCGGCGGAGAGTGCTTGGAACAACACAACCCTGGGTACGACGATTCAATATTCAGCGCGTGCAGCTGTGATCCCGGGAAAGTGATCGTCCTGGCTGGGCCCGTAGCGAGGCTGTTGCGAGGGCATGAGGTCATCCTTGGCCGCCATGCAGACGTTGTACAACGAGGCTGTGCGCCCGTACAGCACCTCCGGGGAAGAGCACGACGTCGATTGCTGTGCGCTCTGATGTCAGCGGCCCTTTGTCGTCCACACGTCATGTTTCTGTATCACTTCATCCGACTCGGCACTGTCCCTGGGGGCAATCGTTCGCTGTAACAATCGCGGGCACCGATATCCCCCGTGGCGACATGCGGAATATGAATATGGAGCGACGGAACATCTGTCGAACGTGCAGGTGCGTCTTATACGTGTGGGTCCATGTGTTGCATCGTTGACGACCCTTTTGAGCTCGAAAGGAACACACCAAAGGACGACGCGCTCACATACACCGACAACCGAGCGGACCGGCGCCCTGCGTTCCCCCAGGGATACCGTACAACTGCACAGCCTCGTCGTACAATCCTCACAACGCGGCCAGCGGCGGTCAATGCCCTCGCGATGGGCCTGGACTGGGTCGCTTCCGGGATCGCACGCAACCCGCCGGGACGCATAGAAGACATGGACGTCCCAGCGCGAAGTTCACCAGTTTCCCTATGCTGCCATCGCTTTCTCTGGTCGTCTCAGCACCTCGACATCAAAGCCTTGGGATGCCACGGGACCGATGCACTGGTCTGTCTATTCAGATGACATCGCATCGTGCTGACATGCCTCTGTATCAGCCTGTTTTGTGGCGGCGGGCGCATCCGGCGCGCGTTTCGACACCGGATAGCTATCACTATCACAAGTTTGGCGGTATGGAGCCCTGTATTACGAGGCGCGGCGTCGTGGTGGGCCTGGCGCCGCACTGTGATACTCTCCGAGTCGCAGTTCAGTCGCGGAGTTGACCGCTCATTCGAGCTTCTGTATGACGCATTGGGTTTTCTTTTGGTAAATTTGGGGGCCTCTCGTACGCTCAACCTGGAAAAGCTGGCACAGATCTTGTATGCTTTGCGCGCAAGTGCGACAATATCGTATCTATATACACTATTCGCTCTACTCTTTGCAGCGACGGGCTGAGGCCCATGGCAGTCTGTCCCCGCGAGTCGTAGCTGGCAGAAGTCATCCGATATTGCATACTGTGCGGGCTATGGATAATTGTAAAGCCTCGTCTCGTCCAAAATATGTCTACCCACGACGCGTCATACGGCGCGTCCTTTGTTAGTCCGCTACTCACTCCATGCTCGCCATGCCCGGAAAAGTGGCATTCCTTCCGCCGGAGTGGGAGTATGGTAAAATATTCGGGGAGCGCGATCACAGCCATATACAGAGGGCATTTCGGAGGCTCGATGCGCTAAATAAGCTGACATTCCACACTAGTCGCATGTGATCTGGGCTTTGTCTAGGAATTTGGTAACCACGTCAACTTCCACATATAGACTGTCCGGCGTTTGCCGAGGACGAAGGACTTCGGTCTGTTGCCAACCATGGTTCAGACGACCATCTCGAGCAGACCCCGCGACAACATTTCCTCGTCCTTCGCTCTAAACTGACTATACCGTCGCCTGTGGGGGACGAGGAAAGGGAGACACGCTGCCATAGCTCTGCGGTACGCTCGTCCCTCACCGTCGCGCACGCCGGCGACCTGACATGCACACAGAAAGAATGGCGTTCTACACTGTCTCGGCACACGCACGACAGACCCAGGCGTCGCCCTCGATCAGCATGGAGAAGGGAGCGTACCGCATGCGCGCACCGACAAAGCGGGCACAGGCCTCGAACCTCCGCCGCTCGTACAACGCGAGCAGAGACGGCCTCCCCCAGATCATCCGTGAAGAGCGCCAGATGGCCGTGCTGGTCATGCTGCTGGTGTGCGCGACATTCGCGTGCTTCGGGAGCGCGTACTACCTGCTGACGACCAGGTGGGATACCCCTGCTGTCCGCCCTCGCGTTGCAAGCCTCCGTTCTGACGACTTGCAAGCCCACGACGTTGACTTCGGCCCCGACGACAGACTATACGAACATCATGCTGGAGAAAGGTTCCTCTCGTACCTGCCGCATAGCGGGTTCCATAACCAGCGTATCGCATTCGAGAACGCGCTTGTTTTGTCTCGCCTTTTGAATCGAACACTTCTTGTTCCGCCTGTCCGGCTTGGGAGCGACGCGTTGTTCTATGCGCCGTACGATATGCTTCAAGAGGCGTTGGTGAATATCAGCCAAGCAGAAAAGCTTGACTGTCCCTCGGTGCTCAGCAATGCTGTCGAGTGTCCCACGCCAGAACATACGCAAATTTCCTGGGACTGGCTCGTCGATCTTTCACAAGTTAAACAGCACCAGAAGCTCCTTCCACGGTGGAATTTCACGACGGACTGGCTCCGTGACGCCCTCGGGATCGACAAATCGGCCACGTTCACTCTGCGGGACGTCGCCCGCGACATGTACGGCTTCCAGGACTTTGTCTCCTTTTCGAGCATGAGCGCACGCAAGTACCAGCACATGATCCACCTGTCGACGCTTGCCAATCGCCAAGAGCGGCTTCTCCAGCTGGGAACGCTCTTCGGCTCGTCCCGCCTACACCTGCGCGACCCGCACAACTTCGGCGTGCGCAAGGCGGTCCGGGCGGACATGGCCGTCATGAACCCGGTCCTCGAGGAGGCTGCTCTCTCGGTCAGCAGCGCCATCGGGCCCAACTACGTCGGCGCACACGTCCGACTAGGCGACGGGGCCTTCCTTGACAACGCCGAGGAGAACGTACGACTGGTGTGGTGGCGACTCGTCCACGGCGTGCTCGGGTACAGCATGGAGGAGACTCTGGAGTTGGAACGGTCGGCGTCGCCCTGGTCAGATGATGTGCTCACTGGTCCTCCTGAAGAACTCCCCGAGGTCGATGAGCTCGAATTTCTACGCCTCCCCGCACAAGACCTCAACACTAGCCCTATCTGCCCAGGCTCCGACGGTAATCCATCTCTGAACATCCCTCTGTATATCTCCACAGACTCTCAGGACCCCCACTCGGATCCGCGCCTCGCTATCTTCGTCCGGACATTCCCTTGCACGTTCTTCCTGTCTGATTTCGACACAGACGGACGCCTCGGCAAACTCGACGCTTTGAGAAACGCCCGCGATAAGCTAATGCTCAAGTCGTTCTTGGTGCCGTTTGTGGATGCGATCGTGGCTGCACGGGCTGTGCGCGTTGTGGGCACGTATGGAAGCACGTTTAGTCAGTTTGTTGAGGGCGTCGCTTGGCGGGTGTACCATGGGATGGACATTGTTTCGAGGGGCTGACTTCATTGTTGTTTTTGTAGTAACGAATATAATACGATAGTCTTTCCAGAACTCAAATAACTGCCAATGAGCCACCATAAGCTTAGCCTACGTCGCACCGCGCTTACCGTCCTTCAGTTCGACTTGACCCTTTCCCTTCATAGCTCATCGGTCGCGTATCGCATCGTGTCGTAGGATGACCTCGCTAGCCGTAGACCGTCGTCTTTGACAGGGTTTTCGTAGCTGTGGCGTTCTTGAATTGGGTGAGGGTCACGGATGTAGCATTGGAGAAGTAGTTTTATCTAATGTATGTAGAAGTTAGCTATAGCCGGGATTCCAAACCGGATCGGATCGGATCGGTTTGAGTTATCAATCCATCAGATCGTTCTCACACTCAAGTCTGCCAGCTCTTCGACCTGGACCACCGCCGAAGTACGTGCTGTAATTTCGGGCCCGAGTTCTTGGGGGGGCCTCATTTACATTCTTCCTCCAGAAATCAAGATATGTCTGATATACACCTGCCTACCGAGCTCATCCATCTCGTTCTCGCGGAGTTGCGACCAAGGCAGTGCCTACGCTGGGAAGAGCCCACAAGCCGCAGAAGGGGCGTTGGCAATCTCGACGCTTGCTCACGAGTCTCTCATCAATGGCGTGCAGCTGCCCTACCGCATCTCTTTCACAGCGTCATGTACTCGTTTCGCCACGAGCAGAACGTCATGCGTTCGAAGCGAGGACCTGTTCGTTACAAAACGCTTCCGATGCTCTGCGCATTTCTCCAGGGACACCCGGAGATGTGCCCCTGGATCCGTAGGCTTAGGCTCGCATATTGGCCTCGCGAATGGAGGACCGACAGACCTCGGGAGACAAACTTTCCCCCACTTCGAGACAGCGACATGCTCGATGCAGAGGTGCTGGCCCGCCTCTTGCATCTACTGCCACAGCTCGACGAGCTCTATATCTCTGACGTCCTCCTCCGGCAATATGTCTCGATCCCAATCCCGATCTCCCGCCCTCTCCGACGCCTGACGCTTGCGCCGTTCACGAATGACAAGTACAGCGAGTTCACATTGAAACATCGTGTTCATTTCGCAAGTGCCGCTGTCGCACCTCTCGCCCTCTTCTCCTCTATCGAACAGTTGACCATCAAGAAACTGGCGTTGCGCTGGGACCTGGAGGTACCCTTAGCATTCCCCTCGCTCAAAGTACGCTCGCTCAAGCTCGAGGCACGGATGGAGGAGTTGAACCCCTTTGCTGAAGCGCTCACTCGCTCTGCGTCTACCGAAACTATTCACGAGCTCGTTTTCGATGAGCTTTGCGCTCATGCGGCGCCGGACCCCACTTACGAGCTGAAATACATGGCCCTTCTCGACGCTATTGGACCGAAACTGACGACGGTGTGCAGGACATTTCGATGGGGTACCTTTGGTACGTGTGTTCAAAGTGAAGGGGTAATCGTGTGTTGATGAAGTATCGTCTAGCCGACTCCACCACACTGCCGGAGCTGTCCGCGTGTTCTGGACTGCGCCAGCTCAGACTGCGTACTACATTTTCCGGACCACACACAGCCCTACTTCGTTTGTTTTTGAAAGCTCATGGGTTGATACAATCCGTTCCCGCGATGGCACCCCTGGAGCGTATCGAGATTCAGTGCCACATTTTCTGCGACCTCAAGGCTATCTCTCAATACTGGTCCATCCTTGACGACATAATTACGGCCCGAGACACTCTTCGAACTGTCGTGGTGGAATACGATGCAGGCCTGTCTTCCGGTACTGATGATAGAATCCTACCAGACGCGCTACCCAACCTTCACGCACGGCTCGGACTACATCACTGCGACGAGACAAAACTCGTGTTCGGAGGTTGTTGACGTGCGGATACCGGTGGTGTGTGTATTCACTCTCGTCACTATACATCATGCGCCTGACGATCAATCTTTGCGAGAAGACCGGAGCTGTCAGATGGGTGGCTACACTGGGCGGCTCACTTATTCCCCTAATCGTGGTCCGTCACCGAAGCCTTGGCCGAACGCTGGCACTGCCTGTACCCGGGCCCTATACAAAGCACTATGCACGCATCACAATACCCCCTCATCTCCCCCCAACGACCCCTTGCTCGTCGTAAGTGCGCCATGTTCATCGTCGACGACTGTCGCTGAGTCTTCACTGGTTTTCTGTGCGGTGTTTAGACGAAAAACGATGGACCATTACATGCACCCCCGCCCACGGCTTCCTATCGAACTTATCGACTCCATCGCGTTCCACCTACGCCCCACAGCGTGGGACAGCCTGCACTGGTCCGAGGTTCTCGACGCAGACCGCGGACTGGGCAGCCTGCACGCGTGCTCCCTCGTCAGCCACCAGTGGCGCGCGATGGTGCTTTCGCACCTGTTCCACAGCATCACCTACTCATATCGGCGCGAAGACGGACTCAGCGATGCTTCTGGAGAAGGCAGCGAAGACGGCGAAGACACTGGTTCTGCGTCCGCGGCTGCGTCCCAGGCACGATTCAAGACCGTGTCGATGCTCTGCGACTTCCTCGAAGCCGACCCCGCGGTCGGGAGCTGGATCCGGCGCTTGAAGCTGGTTTACTGGCCGCGCGGGTACGCCGTCGACGCGGTCCCGCAACACTGCCCGGACCTCGACGCGGGGGACGTGCTCGACGACCGGCTGTTCGCGCGCCTACTGCGTCTGGTCCCGCGGATGGAGGTGCTGCACCTATACGGCGCGCTCGTGCGACAACCTACAAACACAAACCACTCGGATCCGGCGCAGATCGAGGCGCGCGCACTGCTGAGCCTGAAGCTTTCGCCGTTCGATAACCAGGCGATATCGTGGGTGCAACCGGACGAGCGGCACACGCTGGGGGACAACATCGCGGCGCCACTGGCGTTCTTCTCGTCCGTGCGGCAGCTGCACCTTTCGCGGCTGGTGATGTGCTGGCGCCTAGACCCTGCCATCGCATTCCCGCTCCTACGGGTAGAGTCGTTGAACATCGACGGGTGTGTGCAGGGCCTCGGCGTGTTTGTGGACGCGCTGCTGCGCTCGCCATCAGCGGAAACGATCCGACATCTCAGTATGCATGGCCTGCGCGAGGTTCAGTCAGTGTTTGACCCGCCGAAGACGAAGCTGCAGCGGCTTGTGGATACAATTGGGCCCAATCTCGATACGATCACGTGTGATGGTATCAAGTTCGACCCTCTTGGTGAGTATGCAGTGGATTGTATGTCGTTCTGTCCAATTAACGACGTGCGTGCAGGATCGGCGGTGGTGCCTGAGCTGTCAGCGTGCCGCAACTTGCGCGAGCTTTCGGCTGGGATTGTGATCAAGAAGGCGCAGATGGCGGTCCCGGATGTGTGCTACAAGACGACAAATCTTCTGAGGAGCATCCCGGCGACAGCACCTCTCCAGCGCGTTCAGGTCCGCATGGTATTCCAGAACATCGCCGACCTCGGCCGTCTCCCACGAGAGCTGAAGCCTTTGGACGAGACGCTGGTGCAAGTTGTAGGAGGATATAAGAAGCTTCTGGTTGTAAATGTGAACTGCGCCGTCGAGGGGGGCCTGCGGCTTCTTTCTCCAAGTAGGCCGTATGAGGCCGCCGTACAAAAGCTTCTGCCTGAACTGCAGGGGAAGCGTCAGTTACATGTTCATTGCGATGGGTGTTAGGTAACGTTTAGTTACGATTGAGACTATCATGTACGTATCTTATGCCGATGGTATGCCAAAGTATGTACTACGAATGTATCTTGGGATCGAGTCAGATCACTTGGGAGATTGGTTCGCTTTGCACTACCGGCAAACTCCGAAACCGCCCATCTGGCGTGCGCGCGCGGAGAAATCCCTCACATGAGAACGTCATCATCTCTGTAAGTCACTCTTCCCAGATCGCGTATATATCCTGCATGCTGAGATTCATACCAGTGTGCCGTAGGAAGATACATGCCACAGGCAGCACAACTGGACTGTCGTCTCCCCATCGAGCTTATCGATCTCGTGCTCTTCCACCTCCGCCCAGAACAATGGGAATTTCTGCACTGGAACGAAATCCCCAGCGATGAAACCGGAGTTGGGGCACTCGACGCGTGTTCGCTGGTGTGCCATCAATGGCGCGCCGTCGCCTTGACGCATCTATTCCATAGTGTGTCCTACACCTTTCGTCGTGAAGTCGCTCCAGACGATCCGTGGATGCACACGACCATGCCTGGGTGCACGTATCTCCCGGCGGTGCCACACAAAACACTCGCCAACTTCTGCACATTCCTAGAGGGATGTTCCGCGGCGCGCACCTGGATCCGGCGCTTGAAGCTTGTGTACTTGCCGCTATACTGGATGCTGGACATGGACTCCAGCGACTACCCGAAGCTCGAGGCCGATGACATGGTCGAGCCCCAATTATTCAGTCGTCTCCTCAGGCTGTGCCCCTCCCTCGAGGTTCTCCATCTCCACGGTATCTTCATTCGGCCAGTCCCGAATCCCCACGCCCTTCAACGACGGCCGCTCAAGTCCCTGCTTCTGGCTCCTGCAGCCAATCAGGCCGACCTGTGGTACTCAGATAGTGCTAAACAACTTGGCGCTGCCACGGTGTCGCCCCTATGGTATTTCTCCTCCGTCAGCCAGCTACGCATACGGGGGCTGATACTAAGCTTTCCCCTCGACCATGACACGGTCTTCCCGTCGTTGGAAGTGTATTCGCTGGAAGTGGGAGGCAGCGCGCGTGGGCTGTTCTTGTTTGAACAGGCGATGTTACGTTCGGGAGCTGTCAAGACCATCCGTCATCTCACAAGCCGCGGATTATACCATTCCTACTTTGTTCCCGACACACCGAGCATGGAGCTGCAGCATGTTGTTGACTTGGTCGGGCCAAATATCGTTACCGTAGCGTGGCACGGCATTAAATTTAGCCCTCGTGGTGAGCGATTCAACTCACACCTATGCGGGCATGTGCTGACTGTCATGCAGGTTGGGCCGTGATACCTGATTTGTCGAGATGTTTCAATCTACGCCAGATCTCTGTGGAGGTCCAGATTAAGGATGGTCGCCCTCCAGTGGTGCACGTCGTGAAAAAGGTCGTGGAACTATTGGCTATCCCTCCTTCGGCCCCTCTAGAACGTTTGGACATCCACATCGTGTTTCGGGAGGCCCGCATGGTCGACCATCTTCCGGAGGATATGAAGCCTCTGGACGATGCAGTGACGAGACTCTTGGAAGATCACCGTGCTGTTGGCAAGGTGGTGATAGAGTACACTGTAGAAGGGCAGGGGCGCGAGGACTATGAGGTGGTCATACGAAACATGCTGCCCAGCTTAGACACTGGACAGCGCCTGCATGTTTGTCGCAGACCGTAATAGTAACTTGTCGTGACATTCTCAGATGTTTTGTCGCAGCGCAGGTTCTTGGGTCAGATCATAATATGGATCGGTTCGCCAGTCTCATCAGCGCATCATCGGCATCGGCCGGGGACCCAAAACCCATTTGCGCGCGCGCTTTTCAACGTGCCACTCAACCAGTACTCAGACACGGTTGGTGCTCACAATTCATCTCTCCTTTCGTGACGATAATGGCTCAACAGAAGCTGCAGTGGCTCTCACCATGGCAAATAATATTCGCTTGCCGGTAGAACTTATCGACCTCATCGCCGTCCACTTGCGCCAAACTGACTGGAAAGACCTGCACTGGGGGAGCATTCCAGACCCTGTTTGTGGTCTTGGAAACCTCCTCGCATGCTCTCTGGTATGCCGCGACTGGCGCGCAGGCGTCCTACCGCACCTCTTCCACAGCGTCACGTATTCCTTCCGACGAGAATGCAACGACCCGTCCGTGCAGCCGGCTATTGGTTCCTCACGTCTGCGCTACAAGACCGTGTCGATGTATTGTGCGTTCTTGAAAGGCTCTCCCGTGATACGAAACTACATTCGTTGCCTCAGGCTCGTTTGCTCGCCGGATGGATGGATCCCCAACGTCCATGTCACGCCGTACCATTACTCCCACATCGGCCCCGAGCATCGGGTGGATTTTCAATTATTCAATCGCCTCGTGTGTCTATTACCTCGTCTCAACGTATTGCATCTTCATGGTGTCCTACTACGCGACTTTGAAGACGTCCCCGAAGTCGAACGTCGGCCACTACACGTTCTGGAAATCAAGCATTCCGGCGTATGGGACATTCCTTTGGCATCCCCTTATGACTGCGGTGCACACGTCTTGCCTCTCACATTCTTTTCATCGATTCGGCACCTGCACTACACGGGTGCTGTCATGTTCAGCGGCACTTATCCCGGATTGGAGCCGTACATCGAGTTTCCTTCTCTCCAAGTGACCTCTCTAGAGCTGGAAGAGTGTGCGCACGCGAGCACGCCACTTTTGGACGCTCTACTGAGATCACACGCCGTGAGGACCATCCGCCATCTCACCACAACCAATCTTCACGAAGAATCCTCCTCTTTCTTCGCTGATGGACCGAGCCAGCAGCTACAAAGGCTCCTCGTATCCATAGCGCCTACCCTTGAGACGATAATGGTCCGACGTATCTCGTACGCCCAGCAAAGTAAGTCGTTGGCCGCATTCAAGAGTTCTGCCGTTGACTGACAGAACGTGGACAGAGCATGCTGTTGTACCTGACCTTTCAGAGTGTGCTGCGCTCCGTCACCTATGCGTCGAATTCAAGGTCAAGCCCTCAGCCGAAGACGCGTCACACCTCGTAGGCACGGTCGCGAAACTTCTCAGGTCCATCGCATCCGCCGCTCCGCTCGCCCAGCTGGACATCCACGCCGTATTTCCTTTGTCGCGCCCACCCATGGACCTGTTTGGATTCATCTTCAGGTACCTGGACTCTGTTCTGGGGCTCGTCATTGATGCACACGATACATTGCTCTACGTGGATGTGCATTGCTTTGTACCAGAGTCTGGGTCGCGCCCCGAAGTACCGGCGTACGACCCTAACGTACGGAGCTTGTTTCCGCAACTGGGGCGGAGAGATAAATTGCGCGTTCATTCTAGCGGGACGAAGGACTGGCCTCTTGTTGCCTTTGGCGACCATCTGGATTGATTCGGACTTTACACGATTTATTTTCTCGCTCAAATTTAATTATTCCTCTTCGCAGTATAATACTACGCAAATGCATCCTCTCAGCCACCACCCGCGCAATTTATAAGGAAAGCTCAAAGCGTTTCCTCGCCATGCCAGCACTTAACAATCTCTGCAAGTCTACACTAGGATCTATCGGCGCGTCGTCGGCTAAACCCGCTATCTTCCCACCCTGCGACTGCTTTCCAACTAACACTCGTACTTCAACGGTGCATCCTCATCCCCACATTTACCCACGAGGAACTCTGACCACTCTCGCTAGCCCGCCATGCCCCAGATTGTGCAAACGAACCCTCGCATGCCGATAGAGCTCGTCGATCGCATCGTCTTCTATCTTCGCCCTCCCGACCTGGCAACTCCGTCTCCACCCCCGTGGTCCCTCCTCGCCTGCTCGCTTACATGCCATCAATGGCGCGTCGTTGTCCTACGACACCTCTTCTACAAGATAACGTGCAACTTCCAGTCGGAGCCGCCCCATGGAGCGGTGATTACACCCACGGTATCCGCGACGACCCGTCAGTACCAGACGATCTCTGCCCTGTGCCGATTTCTGGAAAGCGCCCCGGCGATCCGTGCGTGCATTCACCAGCTGAAGCTCGTAGGCTGGTGGATGGGCGGGAACGCGTTGCACACCGGCCCGCGCGATGTCCTCGTCGAACATCGTCTGTTTGCGCGCCTGCTGCAGCTGTGTCCGCGCGTGGACGTCTTGCACCTGCACAACGTCTACCTCACGAACGTCGAACTCCCAAATACCTCCGAGCGAAGGCGCCTCAAGGTGCTGAAGCTTGTGCCGTGCTATGGACCGAGTTGGAAGCAGATGCACATACCGCTGCACGAGCCCGGGGCCGAGGTCGCCCCGCTCCTGTTCTTCTCCTCTATCGAGCATCTCCACCTCTCCACCCTTGCCGACGCTGCCCAGGGCTTACCCCCGACTCTCACCTTCTCACCCCTTGAAGTACACCATCTGGAGGTCGAGAACTCGGGGTATGGTCTACAGCCCTTCGTCGAGGCCCTCCGTCAATCTGGCGCCATCAGGACAATCCGACGGTTCACGACGACGCAATGCTATAGAAACCAACCCTTCGTTGGAGGACCGGAGCCTAACATCCAGACTCCAGAGATGACGCCGCTCCTCACGCCGTCCATACACCAGGTCAAATGCCGCCGCATCCACCATCTGAGCTCAGGTACGCCGAGTCTACCATCAAACCCGTCTCCATGATATTTACCGTGTTGCAGAAGTGGCCATCGTCCCAGACATCTCGCCCTGTGTGCAACTGCGTATCCTCTCCGTCGGATTCGACTTCGGATACGCCGACACCTTTGCGGCGAAACTGGCGGACACAGTCGTACGGCTCCTGCGCTCCGTCCCACTCGCCGCACCGCTCCACCGCCTCGATGTCTACGTCGCGCTTCCTGCAGCGACGAGCCCTGGTGCGTCTGGAAGGCATGGTATGAGCCAGGACGTACACGCTGCGTTTCATGCGGTGGATGAGGCTCTCGTGGCGGTCGCCGACGCACACCGACGCACGCTGCCGTGGATTACCGTGGAGTATGCTCTGCCGCACGACAACTGTGCATATGTGCCCCTCGAGGGCGTCATGCAGACACTCCTCCCAAAACTCGATGCCAAGAAACGGCTGCACGTCCGCCGCCTCTCTTCGATGAGCTAAGCCTTCGAGATGTCCGCGGTTTTGCTTGAGGGGTGTTATTTCTTGCAGCGTATCCTTGTTTGATGTCGGTGGACATTTCTTTCGCCCTGTTGACTCTCGCGGATTTCAGTTTTGACGTCTGGATTAGTGGGCTTTGTGCTACTGTCAAAGTGATCCCTCTTTCAGTATTTTCTCTATCACTTTAGTCGTCTACGCTTTGTACAATCATCAACACGATGTATAATTGAAACATCATACATTTGTACGCGCTCTCAGTCATGAAGTATCACAGCACTAGCCTTCACTCGACAGTACTCTCGACGTGCAGTTTCCCCGCAGCATGCACCCGTGGAAACAACCCCGCCACGTCTGGCACGCCGTACAGCTCATGCACCGGAACAGAACATGCCACAGAAATGCAAGGCAACGTAGCATGCCACCCGAGCACCCACTCTAGCGCCTCGTCCACCGCATCGAGTGCAGCACGCACGGCATCGCTGGGGGTATACACCGTTTGAGGCGCATGCAAAAGCGTCCTGGGCAACGTTACGTCTACGTCGAGCTGTTCGAGCGGTGCATGCATCGGGACGGAGCGTAACAGCACCGTGACGGCGTCTGCTACGCCCAGCGCATAGCCGCCGCCTTGGGTGAGGTCGAACCCTACGCGTAGGCGGCGCAGGTGGCCGCAGACTTCTAGGTGTGGAATTAGCGCTGCTTCTGTACGGAACTCTGTGAGTAAAACAATATGCTAGTGGGGATGTGAAAGAATTTCGCACCGCCTCTGCGCGAACAAATTCGTCGCACCTTGACGTCCTCGAGCGCAGGCCCCACCAACGCAAGCAACCGTTGCAGTTCAGGGCACACAGGATGAAACGGCATCTGCATCTGCAAATACGTCTGAGGCTTAAACAGCCCAACCGTCGTCAACCTCGTCACCGTGCGCACCGCGCCCGACATCCTTAGGAAGTCGCTGAACAGCATAACGCCGCATCCAGTGCGTTCGATCGTGAGGTGCGGCACGGTGAGGGATTTGGAGGCGGCTCCGGAGGGCAGCCATTGCTGGATGTGTGGAAGGGTCGACAAGTGGAGATGGAGGATGGAAGAGAAGAACAAGAGCGGTGCGGCGTCCGCGTTGTGTGCGTGTGACGGTGCTTGGAGCTGTTGCCTCGCCCCGCGCGTGCAGGGTAGGATCTTGAGCACCCGCAGCGCGCGCTGAGAGGCAGCGTCGGGCATGTCGACGTCCCGCAGGAACACGCCGAGGAGGTGCAGAACGTCGAGGTTCGGACACAGCGCGAGGAGACGGCTGAAGAGACGTGCGGAGAGCTGCTGATCGTCCGCAGGGGGATCTCTCGGGCTCCTGCCGACGAGCTTAAGCTGCCGGATGTACCCACCCACACCAGGCATGGTCTCCAGGAATTCACATAGGAGCGAGATCGTCTTGTACCGCCTTTTCAGACCATACAAGTATTCCGCGGCTGCCTCGCCAAAGTGGGGTTCACGCTGGAAGTTGACTGTAAGGCTGAAGAAGAGCTGGGGGAGGACGACGGCGCGCCATTGGTGGCAGACGCGCGAGCACACGAGGAGGCTCCAGGAGTCACTACCTGGCTCGGGGAGCATGGACCATGGTTGGATCGTCAGATCTGGAGGGTGGAAGTGCGATGTGATGAGCACGACAAGTTCAATCGGTATCCTAGCGTCCACTTGTGCGATTTGAGGCATGGTAACGCTAGCTGAGGTGCGCAATAGTCAGCGTGTGGTAATGAAGCATGTTGAGATGGGTATGTACCTCGCGTTAAAGATCGCTAGGTAGTAGGAGAGACCAGGAGGGGAACAGAGCCCGAGCCCAGGCGTGATCACGGGAATCTCCGACGGGGTAACCGTCGCGCCCTCTGCACTGACACCTCCCACCTCTCTCGTTCTCTGTGCGGCACGCCCGTCACTAGTGGAGCTGTGCCGAGTACTCGCGTCTTCTGGTACTTCGGCCGTGCTTCTCTGGTCGCTGACTGGGCCTCGATTCGATCGCCATGGACCAAGGAGTCGTTATACGCGTTGCTCTAACCCTGCGGCACCTCCGTCCGACCCTCAGCCGGCCTGTCACACCAGCACTACCGCGCGTCCTCCGCGCCCCAGCCCTGCATACAATTAGAAGCGTCGCCAGCAAGCCCTGTCGACACGCCCTTCTACGCGACACAGCACGCAAGCCGGCAAGTCAGCATTCTATTCACCTCTCGCACCTCCTTCCACTCGATACACTATCTGCACTATGCCACGCATGATTCCGGATCTAGCTATCCCTTCGCTTTGCCTTGTCTCCCTAGCTCACGCATTCAATCGCGAAGTACTCTTCCCTTCCATGGATGCGTCGCCGCTCCTAGCACCCTGCATTCAGCCACGTCCGACTCACCAAGCCCCTCGCTACTCGCTGGTATCTCGAAGATTGGCCCTCCATCATTATTGGCTGAAGAAGGTCGGCACCGCCGCAATATTGGTGACATCAGTCTATTCTCGCAAGATCGGTCGGTCAGGACGTGCGCTACGACTGGTGCTCGCGCGTGCCGCTACAGATAGCAGCGGTCGATTTTTCCCACTCACGGCCTGAAAATCGGTACCTCTGCTGATCAACCGCGGGTCTCTAAAACAAAACGCACTCCGTACGGTGCTTTACGGGCCATCGTAAAAAAGGGCTAACGCGGGATTTTCGCGTGCTTTCGGCGGTCGCGTTCCCCTCGTTTACTCCATTACTCTATACTTCACGTAGTCCAATATGAGAATATTCATTCCTCGATGGTTATTACATGTCCGCCAATCTCGAAGGTCCAAACGTGGGCGTGTGGTGGTACTCAGAGATCTAACGGAGGTGTGGAACGGAGTTGAAAGGCGAGGAGATTGGCACCCGCGCGCCGACCTGGGCAGTTTTGTACATGGTCTGATGTCCTGCAGAAATGTTATTGCGGCGGCAGACGTGCCGTTCCTGCGTTTTGTCCCGCTGTTGTGGCGGTGCGCAGGTGCGAGCAGGCCTGTACGCGCAGCGTCTGACGCGGCGGACGATGCACCAAAGCAGGTGCGTCAAGGCAAACTGCGCGGTGCTGCCGGATGGAGAGGGCGCCGGACACAATCAGTCTATGCCAGAGGTTCGAGGCAACACAAATATCGCGCGTGCTTCAGCGAATAACGCGAAAGAAGTACATACATGTATTTGTTTGTGACAAAACTGGTCAAGATACGAAACATCATCCAGTCCGGACACTACTTGTCAGACAACAGTCCAAACACGGTCCGATAGTCACGCCGTTTCGCGTCGGACACGCAACTTCCCCGCCTCATTCAACCTCGCAAACACCCTCTCCGCAACATCTGGCACAACTCTTTCGTTCTCTGGCGCAGAGTATGTGACTGTGACCCGCGGCAAGTCGTGTACTTCGACGACCTGCATGAGCGCTGCGTCTACGGCGCCCAGCACCGCACTTGTTGGGCCGTCGATGGCAAGCTCAAGGTCGTCCAGATCGCGTACTGTGGCTGACGTGGTGTACAGAAAGGGCTCCACCTGTTCATACGAGTTCTTCGGCAGCGTCATATGCACGTCGAGACGGCAGAGTGGCGTTGCTGGCGCGACGGTGCGCAGCAGGCGCACAATTGTGCTCCATACGACTAGTACGGTCAGGTCGAACCCGACGTGCAGCGCGCATAGCCGCGTGCAATGCGAGAGATCTGGAATGACCGCGACATCTAGCCGGACCCGTGTGAGTTATAGAGAAACTGTATAATGGGAAAGCTGCACGTACTTTCTCTATCGTGGAACATCCTACGCACGACGACTTCTTCGAGTGTCGGAGAGAGGAGGGAAATGAGCCGGTCAAGCTCGGGGCTTACGGGCTGCATCTGATGTCGGACACAGCCCGTCATTGTGAAGGCCCTGATCGTCTGTACGGCACCAGACCGCTCGAGCGCCGCGACCAGGGCCTGCAGCCCGTACCCTGCGTTCTCCACCTCCAGATGGCGCACTATGAGCGGCGGGAAGGTCATAGTTTCAGGGACCGGCGGCGTGCCATGCACAGGGGCCGATAGGTGCAGGTAGTCGATAGAGGAGAAGAACGACAGCGCGGCGACGTCTGCGCCAGCGGTGTACCATGCGCCGAGATCTTGCTGGAAGTATCCCCTGTGACATGGCACGATCTTGAGCGTCTTCAGCACTCTGCTCACGGGTGGATGTGGACCGTCGACGGTGGAGATGAACACACCGTGCAGGTGCAGGATGTTGAGTCGCGGACAAAGCTGAAGCAAGCGCGAGAACAAGCGGCCGTCAAGCTCGTCTTCGCCGTCTGTCAACGAGCTCCTGGATCTGTGCACGAGGAGGAGCTGGTGAATACTATCGCGCACCGCTGGTGTGTTCTCCAGGAAACGACAGAAGAGTGATATGGTCTTGTACGGACGTCTTCTACCCACAGGCTGCTCGATCAACCCGTCTTCTGGCATAAACCTGCACGTAATGCTGAAGAAGAGATGGGGTAGGGTGACGGCGCGCCATTGGTGGCACACTAGCGAACATGCGCGCAGGCTAACGAGCCCGTCTTCCAGCTTCTCCAAGGACGGGCTCGGATTTGTAAGCCCATCTGCGGGGCGGAGGTGGAATGCGATGAGTTCGATGAGTTCGATCGGCACGCGTGCGTCAGCTTGTGCAATCTGGGGCATGGTCTGAAACATCGTACGGTCAGCACGGCACCGCCAGGACTCGGAGGACGTGCGCACCACGCGATAGTGAAAGAGTGGCTCGAAAGATTGCGATGGCGCCTCTTGAGAAGGTGAATGCTGGGATCAGCCGTAGGCACTACTTCCTATAGCTCGTGTGGTTGTGTTCAGAGACGGTGTATGTGGGACATGTCATGGATCCCACGGAGCAATATGGTGGGACGGCACAGCTTTGACTTGTACAATTGGAATATTCTGTCATCAGCGTGGGGTGCTGTGTTCGGTTGGAGCGAGGGCGCACCGTTCAGTCGATATAGGCGGGTGGGAGCAGTTTGAAGATGAGCCATGCGCGTGGGCAGACTCGCGGAGATAGCCGCCGTTGATACAGAAGCGCATCAAATTCACCAAAACGGGAAACAAGCGCATCAACCTGTTGCACGTGGGTGGTAGTTTCTCCCGAACTACTTCGTCGTCTGCCACTCGACCGTGCGTGGACAGCTCAGCTCAGTCATCATGCCTGAATGCGGAAGATGCTATGCGCGCTGGGGAAATAGCTCAGGTAATCCAGATGGCGCGTGCCCCATCTCGGACGTGCTCTTTCCCGATCTTGTCCCTGTTCCATTCTTCACGCGTCTTCGGGCGACCGTCTCCTTATTTGCATTAATTGCTCGTTCTGCCCTCCAGCGTATATAAGATGCACTTTATGAGGTGCATTCCCCCACCGTCCTCGACGTCCCCCGCCCCGAATCATGTCCCAACACTCAGGTCAAAACAGTGAACAATCCAAGCTCGTACCCCAAGGCGGCAACGGCTACAACGTGCACGGTGCATCTGCTGGTACGCTCATGCACCACCGGCCATGTCAACAGTACTGATTCATTCTGTACAGGCTCTTACCCGCGTCTCGAGGTCGAAACACTTCAGAAGGACGAGTATCAGTGGTCGCTGTTCATGCAGGCCCTGCGCAATATCCAGCAGAAAGGGTACAAGCGAAAGCCCGCTTCGTTCCAGGAGATAGGTATGCCGTCTGTGCCGACATGAAACATCAGCCTAACACGGACGTCCTAATCAGGTGGGATACACGGCATTCCTTACAGCCGCTGGAGGTACGCCGTCGAATGCGCTATCTTGACGTGTCCAGCATTAATGATGCGCAGCGGAGACCCTGCGGGAAAGCCTACCGACGACACAAATAGTAAAAACGGTGCGCACAGCTTATTCTGTCACCAGCGTAGCGTACTAATCTGTCGTAGGGTATTGTTTCCATAGCTGCAAGTCTTCGATGTCGTTTGTTGTTATTCTCTGTTCACACCCATTCACAGCGGTGCTCTTTCCGACATGGCATCGTGTTTACATGCTTCTTATGGAGGTAGTGTCTTTGTATTTAAGCAGAGCAATCGCCGTACTGAAGTATTAGCAGCAATCTCTGAGCGAGGAGGCCAAGGAGATCGCCGCAGAGATGTCTCGCGAGGCTGCCTCCCAGTCTGAGAGAGACAACTGGACATCTGCCGCGGATGCACTGCGCCTACCGTACGCATGTCTCCGCGTCTCGCCAACTCGATCTGATACAAATTGCTTGTAGGTTCTGGGACTGGTCCGCGCAAGAGGTCAAGACCATGGGCTTGCCCCTGGTTTTCATGAAGCCCGTAGTCGACGTCCGCGGCTCTGGTAGCAAGACAATTCGTCTCGACCCCAACCCGCTCAATCAATTTATCTTCAACGAGATACCGGCCGACGCGCAGGACCACCCAGATAAGTCAGAAGAAGCGTATTTTACGCAATGGAGACGAACGTACCGCTACCCAAGGCGTGCTGCGCCTGACCTCCCGCTGCGCGAGCCTAACGTCACAGAGGCATACGACGAACTCAACGAGTGTGTCAAACTGTCTTGCCCTACGGTTCGGTACTGACGTGACATAGGCAATTGCTCAAGAATACCGATGCCCGGCGCGACAAACTGCGTCGTCTGTTTAGCTATCCTGCAGACGACAACAACGAGAGGATGTGGGCTACCTAGTAAGTTTACTTCATGCATGTCCTTGCACCCGCCACTTACCATTTGTAGTTACGATTACTTCGCCAGCACGGGGCCCCAGTCCGCTCAAGACTTCTCCGAGCAAGGTCCGTTCTTGACTTTACTCCAGACCTCCCTTCCTCTTATTTCTCTCTAGACCGTGAACTGCTCAAGTCCCGCGGATCATTGGAGAGTCCGCACAATTCGGTTCACAACGACCTTGGCGGGAATGGTAACATGGTGCGCATCCTCTGATATGTGTCAAATCCACGGAACCAACAACACACCCCCACAGAGCTGGCCCGACATAGCGAGTACGTGCTGCCAGCGTGCACAACCGAGCGATAATACTAATCCGCTTCCAGGCTTCGATCCCATTTTCTTCTTTCACCATTGCAACGTCGATCGACTCCAAGCCCTATGGGAATATTGCTACCCCAACTACTGGCTCGGAAAAGGGTACTTTAATAAGAAAGGAGACTTGCTTCCGTTCAGTGAGTTGCTGAAATCATCAGTCCCGTTCCATATCTCGCGACTGACGTCTAAACGTAAGAGGACTCCGGTGAAACATATCAGTCTGATCCCACGGTTACGGAGGATAGCCCCCTTGCGCCTTTCCGCAAATCTGACGATGCGTACTGGAATTCAAAAGCTATCCGCGGACCACAGGAGGTTCTGAAAAGTACGTCTTTTGCAACACAATCGATCTGCATGTTTTAAACCATTTTGTTATAGCATACACGTACCCGCCAATAGTTGTCGACGTCCGTGGGCACACCATCACGATCGACATGAGCAAGCCCGCCACTGCCGACGAGCGCAAGGTCTACATCGGCGCGCTCCAAGTGTACTTTGCGGACCCGTCCGTTCCCCTCCCTGAGAGATCCAATCGCAAAATCGCCCTCCCTCCCATCTTCGACACCGCGCCTCGCACCAAGATGCCTGAAGCCCTGCTCACCCTGCTTCGTGGCTACCGCGACTTCATCGTCCTCGCGTCGCTCCCGCAGTACGCATTCAAGGGCTCCTATCGTCTCGAGATGTACGTCGACGACACGCTCGTCAACGAGCTCTCCGTCTTCGCACGCCTCGCCCCAGAGAATTGCGCGAACTGTGCGGGGCGTATCGCCGCCGGCACGGCATTCGTCGAAGGCGCGCTAGGCATCCCTCACGCTGCTGTCATCCGCATCCTGGAGAAGGAGGCCTGCAATGCCCGCGATGTCACAGAAGACAAGGTCATCGCCGCCATCACAAGCCACCTTTCTGCTCGCATCGTCACTCCCGACGGCAGGCTCCTTGCATCGCATGCAGCATCCGTTGGTCCCACCCCCGAATTCCGCGGTCCGAAGCTCGCGGCAGAACAGTGGCCTTCGCTGAAGTTGGTGTCGTCGCGCATCGCCATGTCCAACCGGAGCTCTGACACCTTAGAGCCTGATACGCCGTTCGATTGGCGTCATCATGGTGCGGTCTTGAGCGTTTACTGGTCGAAGGCCAGCCGGGATTGAGCTCAAGTTGTATCTTGTACAGTCTCTTGCACTTCGCAGTATCTCTCGCATAGAACACAGTCACCGCCTTTGTACTCATCAGGGAAAACACCCCGTCGTAAATACCTGTAATTACACGGCGGTTGTATAATCGAAAATAGTCTGTGTAATTAGTCGCGCATACACCGATTATGCAAAGGCTCGAAGAGGGGGATAAATTTATGAGTATTATACAATATTACCGCGTCCGTACACAGTAGCCTAAGTGTACATAGAGATCCCCCCTCGTTCGATGGTGTCATGGCCTGGCGAAGTGTTTGTCATCGGTGTAGATCCCTGCGCAGTCGAAGTCAGTTGTTGTGCAGTCTCACGAGACGAGGGACTGCCAGGTGACAGATAACATCCGACTCGGAGTCACTTGTGGGCAGGCAACGGATGACGCAGACCGTGACGGCGGGTAGGCTTAGCCCTGCAATGAGGGCGGCACCTAGTGCAGCAACAGCGCCGGTGAACGCACCCAATCATCTTGTCACTGCGCATAGTAACGAGAGGTCAGTGCCCGAAATTTCGTACGTACTATGGAGACTCACCGATGGGAGATCTCGTCCTATGGCCCGGTGTGAAGGGCAGGTTGATACGGGCCTTCAGAGACGAGGCGGGCGGAGGCGACGCGAGGGAACGAGCGAGGAGGTCGACGAGGGCATGCGAGGAAGTCCGAGTAACGATGCCTAAACTGGTGTTGGTTTCGCAAGAGGTACAAACGGGGCGGTCGCAGTGATAAGGGAAAGCAAGTCAGGTACAAACGGATGGCGCGCCGAAGGCGCAATGCGGGTAAACGAACGAGAAGAACGTAAGTAACCGAATCGGGAAGGTAGCTACCCTAAATAGGTAAATGAAAGAACCGGGTTAATGGAACGTGCTACAATTGGCCGTGGAGAGTCCGTGCGAGGCGTACAGAAGTCCGAGAAGTCCGAGAACGTATCTAGAGTGTCCGTAGTGCTATGAGTGACCGTGTATTGTGCTAGATAGTCCGTGTAACGGTCAAGCCGTTACATCATCCCCCTTTCAAGCGCGAGCGGAGCGACACTTTCGAGTGGGAATGATAGGGTCGAGCTTTTCAGCAGGACGAGAGATACGCCCAGAGCGGGTCGTGGTCTGTGCGGGTGCGACGTAGTTCGAACGTAGGTTTTCGCGGACGGGCGACGGCGAGCGAGGAGGTTAGTTAGGTTAGGTTAGTTAGGTTAGGTGGTGGAGCGAACCCGAGCGTAGCGAGGGTGAGCGAAGGAGTAGCGAGAGCGAAGTACGGTGACCCTGGGGAT